>JAQMYJ010000017.1:2750628-2761685 GCA_030014305.1 Clarias laeviceps
AGTACTTAAGTAACAGTAACTGTCACCTTAAAGTTCCACCAACTTAAAATCTTTCAGACTAGCGATTTTGTGTCTGAAAGATCAATAACAATTTATTTGATTTGCAACAACTAAAAAAAAAAAGATAATTGCTATTAAATAGTATGAGTTTGGCTACTCATTAAGAACGATTAATATGAATGAGTACAACAAACTCAAAAACTCATAGTTCAGGTTTACAGTGTAGATGATTTCTAAAGAACCTAAATAGCACATAAAAAGGGACCGTCTACAGTACGAATGTCCATTTGTGTTAAAAAAGTTCATATAATTGATAAACAAAATGCATTAGAAATCTTAGAAAATCATTTATACGTACATATGTACTTCAGTTAATTTTTAAGCATCTGTACTTTCAGATTCAAATTCAGATTCCTTAATTGTTATTGTACAAGTACAACGAAATTGAGGCACAAGGTACTGTAAAAGTGGTACTAACAAAATATTAGAAAATGAGAAAATAATAATAATAATAATAATAATAATAATAATAAAGAAATACATATATAATTTACTGGAAAAATGACTGAAAAAATCCTGACTCTGATCCGCCAATTTAAAGTCCATAGCCTTAATTGAAGAATGTTATTCTGTTTGAAAGGGTTATTCATATATGGATTCTTCATTAAAATGCTTCATTTTTGTGCTAGTGGTCACTTACTCACTCACTCATTGTCTATACCGCTTTATCCTGTATACTGTACAGTGTAGTGATGGGGGGGGGGGTCTGGAGCCTATCCTCATACAAACATAGATAGATAGAATTTTAATGATTTAATTAATGATTTAATTAATTATTAATTATTTAATTTAATTGTTACATTTTATTTCAGCTGAAAGTAGTGCAGTGTGGTTCATGTCAATATTAATCATCTGTTATAGAAAATGATTCAACACCTCGTGACTAATCAGCTTCGAGATATAAAAATTTTTTACTGTAGTTATTTAAAGATATTTGATAATAATATTGTTATATCGACTTGAAAAAAATATATACAGTATATATCATGCATTACAATCAGGTGCCATTAGAGAAAGTGTGTCCCAACGTGGACTAAACTAAACAACACACTAAACACGGATGATACTTAGTTTTTCTACATTAGTGTTAGACATTTATGATGCACATGATGATTGGGTTTGTGGATTGCATTCCTCTTTCTTTTTCTTGCGTTTTCTCCAAAAGTTCTTGGAAACCATCGAGCGGAGGAGTCACTTCTAGCATCCACACTTTCCGGGAAAGGAAGCATGAGTGTTTGTGTGTGTGTGTGTGTGTGAGAGAGAGAGAGTTAAGACCCTCTGTGTATGATTACGCACGGCTTCTTTCTGCTTGTGTCACTTCTGAACTTAATTTAAACTCTGTTTTGAGAGGTGATGTCCTCAAGACCTCAGGGCTTAATTATGAAAAATCAAGAAGCTGAAAGTGATGCAACATGGCGAAGGTTTTCTGAACAAGTAGACAAGATAGACATTATTTGTACCATAGTTTCTGCACCTGTAGTCCAAGTGAAGGTGGCATAGTGTTAGTGCACGCCGGTCCCAGTGATAAAGGTACGGACATCGCTCATGTCAGTTTCCCTGAAGGAGGCGTGGCCTTTCTGTATTTCGGACGCACCGAAGGAGGCGTGGCTTTTTTGGCCCCAGCAGTTCCAATGGAGGAGGTGTGGCCTACGGTTCAACTCGAGTAGGTGTCGCATGTCAGTTCCAGTGAAACCCGTCCCTATAAGTAAAGGAGGTGTGGTTTTAAAAAATGTTACAGTTTTTCAATTTTTAACAGATTGATTTGGTAAACATGCTTTAGACTTTAAACCTTAACCTGCGTAAGCAGCGTATCATGATAACTCATAGGAAGAACAAATATTACTAGGAACATTGAACTGCTATGCTGTATATCAGCACTGCTGGATGGCTCAGAGGTTAGAACCGTTGTCTTGCACATCCGAGGTTGGAGGTTCAAGTGTGTATGTGACGCTTTCTCCATGAGTTGTGAGTCTGGGTACTCAGGGTACTCTGGTTTCCCCAACCCCAACTTTTTCAATTAATCCATATTGTTTAAGTGTCAGATTGCACCAGAAAACTTGCACCTGAATCTGAACCTGAGGAATTTCCTCGACACCTTCTTTTTTTGTTGTTGTCATTATCAGCTTTTGTCAACCTAACAACTGGGCCATGCTGCAAATTCCACATCAAGGTTAAATCAGCTCTCATTCACTCACTTCCCACCATATAAACTTCTCTCATCTCTTAACTGATTGTCTTTTGCAGTCACACGTTTTTTTTTTAACACGCCTGAAGCTGTGTGGTTCTGACATTCGACATTTTTAAACTTAGCTGGAAAATCCTAGGAATTAAAGCTTTTAAAGACCACGGAGTGTTTCAAAACCCAGGCAAGAGAAACGCATCTGTACGTTTGACACCGTGTTTAAAAAAAAAAGAAAAAAAAAAAAGGTCCTCTCTGATGAGAACATTTTGTTTCATCCATGCTCCCCTCATCCTCCCAGTGTATGTTCTTTCGAGAGCACTTCCTGTGCTTTACAGATGAATGCAATTTGGTGCCATCGTCAGCTGTGTGTAACTGCAACAAGTCTTTATGAAGGAGCAATCATCAAAAAGCTGATGTTGGTCAAGAGTTATATTCTCTCACAAACCATCATCAGACCGCAATAATCGCTGGATGATTGGATTTATTTTCGAAACCGAACATCAAGTGTATGTCCTAACACAATTAAGGGACCAATAAATGGATGTGGGGTATTAGCTGCAAAATGCGAGGTGAAAATAGCACTGCTGGCTGTTACGCCGTGTCTCTCTATTTTCTCTGAAAATACATGCAGCTCAATTCTTGGAGAACATTTTATATATTTGTATGTTTAGACGGCTTATCTTGTTCAATCCATTCTTTCAAAAGACTCAATATTTACTTCTCCCTCCATGCCTCCATGCCCTTGACTCATTTCCATCCCAACCTTCTCATCATTCATACCTTCTGCTACCAAGGCAAAGAAAAAAAAGAAAAAAAAAAAGAACGAGACTAAACATCACACCATGTTAAATTTCCATGAGTATTTCAGTGGTTACAATTCTGCGTACTGTAAGTAAACAGTCATCTTTGATTTCCGTTCAAAAGCCATTCAAATTTTTGGACCGTTAAACCTTTAGTGCTATTTTTAGATCACACGGTTGACACTAGGGTCAATATTTACACCGGAGAAGTTGAAACTGACGTCACGCGGAAGGGTAACGTTGTGTTTGCGTACCATATTGTGAAGGTCACTCTGCCGTTTTTGTTTTGCGCGTGTTCACACTTGGCATGTTGGGTTCGATTAAAACGAACTCCGGTGCTGTTGGTCTGTACTGTAAGTTCGGTTCAATTGAACAAATGTGAACGCTGCCATCCGAACCGCTCAAAAAGATGGGTCTCAGTCCATTTCAAACAAACTCGACTGAAATGTAAACGCAAAACAGACCAAAATATACGAAAACGAACCAAGTCTGCTTAATGAGAATAATCCGATAATGGTAAATAACTTTCACTGCAGCGTCAAGGTGTCTTAGTGGTTAGCACTGTGGCCTCCAGGTTCCAGGTTCAATTCCCGCCACTGATTCTGTATCTGTGACATTTGGATGTGCGGCGAGGGAGGAAAAAAGTCCTAGTATGTCCCGAGTTTCAAATAAAGGAAAACAATTAAATCTAATAAGCATTCACTAAGGACAACACACGAGAGCGCAGGAGCTCAAATGATAGGCCAGAAGGGCTGCGTTCACTGACAAGAGTGCTTGTCAAACAACAGTTGAACATTTTAATGAAATGATGCATATTTTTGGAGCACTTGTTATTGCACATGCCCTCGCTGTATGCTGTCGTACGGTGCAGACAGACGCAGGAGTGGGGAGAGTCTAGCAAAGGTTTAAAGATCACTGCTTGCATTATTTATTTATTTATTTATTTATTTATTTTGTGGGGAGACGGTCACCACTGGCCTCAGACTGGATAAAACCTAGCCACAAAATGAAAACATGAGGCACATGGGCGACGACTTATTATTTGGACCTGACAGCTTGTGTTGTTTTTAATGTATAATGTTACATTTGATAAACCTTTCATGAGTTTTAAAGGCAGCACCATGTATAGTCCGTGTGGTCGGATGTTAAAAAATGTCAGTGTGAATGCTAAGCAAACCAGGACTTTATGCCAGCGAATCCAAACTAATGTATAATTCTAGACTTGGGCCCGAACCAAGAGAATTGAACTACAAATGTGAACACATCCTTACTGAAATGAAGGCTGTGCTTAGATTTTTTTGCTGTAATTCGAAAAACCTGCCATAGTAGCTCAGTGTTGCTGCACCCAGTAGTTCACCGTTCAGGGAGAAAACTGAACTGGATTCATAACTTCTAAATTCATGTCCATAATTCGGTAATTCGACATGTCCATCCACGTGGGGGGGAGGGGTGCTCGCGCCTGAATTTCCTGCTGCGTGTGCATTATGAAATGGATGCAACCGAGTCGGCAACAGAAGCAGGGGGGCGGGGGAGGGGCGGGGCTGGCGACATTATCCCTCCATCCCCTTTATAAATTATGCCTAAGCTTGGCAGTGCACATTTGTTTCTCCTGCTAGGGAACCTTTTCTTTCCCCATCATATCATTTGAATGATTTAAACAACTTTTTAGGCCAAAAGTGTGACTCAGCATGGCATATCTTCACCTTCTCTAGACAGACTCGCTGGTTAGTCCCAATGAAGGCGGCATAGTCTCTTAATCAGTGGTCCCAGGTCCGTGGCCTTTGCATATCTGTGCCATCAGTCTGAGTGAAAGAAATACATTTAATTAGACATTTAAACAAGAGGGAGTCCTGTCTTGCTTGGTATAGCATATGGAGACACGAGTATGCAGCTCAATGCTGAAGGCATCACCAGCCATGCTATATCCAGCAGTAACGCATGACCTCGAGTGTGATATTTCTTTTATACAACAGTTCTGCAAACACCATTTATTATCACCGGATTATGATTTGTTTCTAAACTAATCTATTTTGCTCCACCAACACATATCCTTCCATGACTGGTGGAACTAATTATCTGCGAAGGATTGGCACCCTGTCCAGGGTGTACTTTTTAGTTCCTAAGTCTCTTGGGATAGGTTCCAGGTCCAAGAAATTATAAAAATATCTTTCCTGGGTAAGAAAAAAAAAAACTTTCCCCGTTCGATCCTTCTGTTCTCTGGATCAATATTTGCCTCTCCACTCATGCCTGTTCTTTTTTTTTCCCTATTTTGTTTTTTTGTTTCCAATCGCACAAGTGGAAACTTGACGAACTGTGCAAAATGCACTAATGCGGAATTTCTTTACAGATCATTTATCTACCTGCATCATAAACATCCCTGATGCCTAATCAACACGATCCATTAACTAGCAGGTGTGAAGTTTCCAAATTAAACAGAGCTCTCATCAACACTGGCATGAAACTTGTTCCATTCCAGGTTCATCCTTCTCGGTGCAAAAACAGGTTTCTGACAGTTTTTCACAGCTGAAGAGAGAGAAAAAAAACCCCACCCATCATCCTTTTTTACAGAAACAGCAGTTAGTCAACACTTTCAATTGCCAGAGAGTTAAAACCGCATTAGACTTCATCAGGGTGTGAGGTGAGAGCAGATTTTCACAGGTCAGGATTTCACACACACACACACACACACACACACACACACACTATAATCCTATAAGAGACTCCTTCAGCTTGCTTTTGATCACTATTTAACTCATATATGGTCCATAATTTTATATAAATAAAAACTCTTGAGATCATTTTCCTAGAGATTGTAAGAAACAGGATTATGATACGCAGACAAAAGAAACAGTCTGTGGTTTATGGCCATCATACTGCCATTACTGTAATGCTGATACATTCTCTTCCTCTGCTTAGTTACTTCTGATCCTGATCATTGTCAGTCATGACGTGCCGGTCCACTCACATCCTGCATGTCTTGCGTCATTATCGGCGTATTTCCTCGATAATTTGATTAGGTTTTAGAAACAAAGCCTAAAAACATGAAGCTTAGGGCTTTAAAGCACTTTCTTGCTAACAAGCTTAGAAAAAAAACTTTCAATGTAAAAACATATTTAATCAATATTGAACACTTTTGACGATTATACCTGGGGAAAACAGTTACTTTTAAGACTATGTAGATGACACACTGCTTTTTGGAAACCATACTGAAACTGAGGTAACTGAGGTCAACTTGACTCCTAACGCCTTCAGACAGAAATAAAAAAATTCCTTAGTACTTTATCATCAATGCATGATTTACTAATTAAAACCACAGAGGAGTCTGGAAGGTGAAATCAGACTGTCGGGTTTATTGTTGTTTCTGAATCTTTTATGGGCAGCATGGTGGAGTAGTGGTGTGGAGTTTGCATGTTCTCCCGGTGCTTGGTGGGTTTCCTCCTGGTACTCTAGTTTCCTCCCACAGTCATATATACAGGTTAGACTAACTGGCATTTCCAAATTGATTGTAGTGTTTGAGTGAGTGTGTGCTTGTGTGCTCTGCAATGTACTCGTCTTTGCACCCCAAGTCCTACTGGGCTGGGACCATGTGAGTGAGTGAGTGAATCTATATAACAATAATAAATAATATAATATAGCCTACTATATTAATTAATTAATCATCTATACCACTTATCCTGTACAGGGTCACAAGAGGCCTGAAGCCTAGGAGCCTGGACTCCCAGGAAACGTAGGGCATGAGGCGGGGTACACCCTGAACAGGATTCCAATCCATTGCAGCACACACACAACAGGCAATTTGGAAAAAACTATTAGCTTAAGCTACATGTCATTATACTGTGGGAGGAAACTGGAGTACTCGGAGGAAACCCACCAAGCACAGAGAGAACCTGCAAAGTCCAAGCACACAGACCCGAGGTGGGAATTGAACCTGGACCCTGGAGCCTATCCCAGGAGACTTACTGTAGGGCATAAGGCCGGGTATACCCTGGATACGGTGCTAATCCATCAAGTCAAGTCAAGTCAAGTATCACATGGTGCACACACACACAAACTCATTCACACACTACGGGCAATTTGGGAATGCCAATTGACCTTAATCTCCATGTCTTTAGACTGTGGGAGGAAACCGGACTATCCGGAAGATACAGACCTGAGGCAGAAATCGAACCCGGACCGTGGAGGTTCGAGACCAAAGTGCTAACCACTAAGTCACCATGCTGCCTCTTTACTCTTCTATATTTTTATATATGCACTTTGCACTTTCTGTAATTTATATATTTCTATTTTAATTCTATTTCATATGTAACTCTTGTAAATCTGTAAATTTTCCATTCTAAATTGCTAAAATCTCTGTACAATTTCCATCATTAGTTCAATTGTATTCTTATAATACCTGTTATTGTAGTGAAATCTTTCTATCCTATCTTTCCATTTTAGGTCACGGACAGTCATATAAGCATTTCACTGCATGTCATATTGTGTATGGTCATGTACAGTATGTGATAAATAAAATTGTATTTTATTTTACGTTCATAAATTCTGTATATATTACAATATATATAAGCACTGTCACATTGCATTTCAAGGGTTGGGGGCTTTAATCTCACCTCCTGTCTGCGTGCATGGAGTTTAGTGTTGCCAGATTGGGCGGGTTCCTTCCTGATTGGGCGGTTTGCATTTTGATTTCATGGGTCTAAATTGGTGCAGGTGGGTGAACAATGTTTGGTTTTAGAAGAGCTTTGATGTTTTTAAACGATCGTACATTTCAGAATCTAATTTGAAACAAAACCTAGAAAGAGTGCGTGTACTCCAGCCAATCATAGCAGGTCCACTAGAGGGCTGAAGCACTAAATGGTGGTCAAGATGCCAAAGAAGTTCTACTCTGGAGCAGTGCCTGTTAGGTACATTTTGTAAAGTTAAATCTCAAATAAAAATACAACTTAAAAACAACCATCATCGCCATGGACTGCAAAGGCATTACGAGTGTGTGGATGATATTCTTATTTTACTACAAGTTTAACCAGCTGTAGATGGAGTATACAGTTGTTCCCATGCCCAGTGCTTCTCTCATCCACACTCCTGTCCAATAGGTGGTGTTATTGCATTGTTGTGCTTTGCTGCTATTATTGACATGCATAACTCCGGCTGCCTGCTGTTGTGCAAACTGGTTGCAAACTGCAAATCTACAATGTCAGAATGCTGAACTGAATATTGACCAAATATTTTGGGTGGTTTTGGGTGCATTTCGGTGGGTTTTGAAGAGTTTGTTAGCCAAAGGCTAAATCTGGAAACACTGATGGAGTGAATTTGTTCTCCTTGTGTTCGGTACAGCTCCTCAGGGTACTCCGGTATCCTCATACAATCCAAAAACTTTGGATTCTAAGCTGAATGGAGTTTCCAAATTGCCCGTAGTGTCTGACTGGGGGGTGTGAGTAGGGGCTTTTGCCCTGTTATGGATTGGCACCATCTAGGATGTACCCCTCCTTGTGCCCTGAGTTCCCTGGGATGGGTTTCAGGGAATGATGCAACACAGTATATGTGGTACAGATAATATGTTCATATATATATATATTACAAGTAAACAATGGATGTAACATATCAATTTTAATGCCCTAAGCAGCTGTTAAATCAACTGATAGCTAAGACTGACCCTGGGAGACAAAAAAAAAACACACACTCTCACACACACATACACACAAAATTGAATTATTGACTTGACTCATGGAATCGGCTGTTGTTACCGAGCTTAATTCGTAAAAAACTGGCTTAGCGATGTCTTCATTTAAAATCCCAAGCAGCAGAAACCGATACAGCTGTTACGGAAAGAGGCTAATGAAAGACCTCTGGCTGCTTCGAAAAACACCGAAAATAAGTCTGGAACGAATTTGCAGAGGAAGGGAAGAGAGAGAGAGAGAGAGAGAGAGAGAGAGAGCTCAGGAGTCAAGTTGCGAGCTGAAAATCGCGAGTACCTGTGAAAAGAGCAACCCGTATTAATAGATCTCTTAACTGGAACACGAAATCTAAGTATCCTAGATACGAGTAGTCTATGTATTAATGAACGACTAAATGTCAGGTCAGCTAAACAGGAGCTTGGCATGGTTTTAATTCCTGATCAGGCAGGCAGATGAACCTATTATCACAAAATGTCAGACCAATCTGGAGGAAACACATGCAACTCAGCTGAACCCAGTGGTCCCAGGAGAGTGCATTTTACAAAAATAGATCACCTACAATGCATGTCTCGGAGAAGGCAGTAAAGATGTTTTGGGCTCATTTGCGGTGTGGGTTATAGGAAGACATGGTGAGATGAATGGCGGTTAAAGCCAAGTAAAGTCTGGGTTGATTTCGATCATAGCGTGAGCTTGCTAGTGGCTTACTTTTTATAGGCGGTCCATTATAAAGCACAAGGTTGTGTGTATATTTGAACTTTTTTGTAATGTTATTTATCTGCTTCACCACAGTGCTTAAATTATAGTATCCCACATGGCTTGGTTAAGTATATAACATGGTGCTCGAACAACATCCAACTCACATAATGTCCTGTTTAACAGAACTTATCGTGGTCACTAAGTAATGCATACCCGTCACTTAGTACTGCTGGAGTGACTGCAACTGCAGTAACAGAGTGCAAACATCCTTTTATTGGCTTTAAAATTCTCTCAAAACTCTTTAAACACATTTGAACCACTCACAGCAGCTGTTGTGTAGCAGAGAAGCATCTTCACTTTACTGATCGTCTGATAAAAGGCGTCTAAAATCTGGTGGCTACATCAAAACCTTGCAAAAATTAGGCTATATAGCAGTTTATAATACATCTTCTAATTCAATTTTTATTGTATAGTAGTTTACCTTTTCAAACCAATGATATAACACATGGCATTAGGTAGTAAAGTAACAACAGCAGCAACAGTCAGTTGTTATTTTAAGACATGAAGGTCAGCTGTTCTGGAACAGTTCTTGCAAGAACAGTATTGTGTCAAGTGCGTTTGCAAAACCCATCAAGCACCATGATGAAACTGACCAAACATGACCAAAACTTACCTCTGCTGCAGAGAAGTTCATTTAGAGGCACCAGTCTCAGAAATCACCAATTAACAAACCACATCTCAGATTTACATAGCATACTGTATGTTGCAGACATTTTAGCAGATATTTTGGACGCCATCAGAAATGTCTTACAATGTTAGAAAGGAATAAACGTCAGGAAAGACCATGGAGTTAGAAAGTGTGTCAAAATTTTTGATTGGTACACAATATGTCCATACAAATAATAAGGCTAGCAATATGGTGGTGACCAACAAAGTGAGACAGCTCGTAAGTTCAGTTAAACTGAAGCTTTATTGCATCGCAAGCTGCAAGACTAAGAGAAGAATGAGGAATTAACATCTTGTTGAATCTGGCACCAAGCAAATTTATCATCCTCATGCTAAAACTGGCCACTTGGCATGTCGATTATGAGTGAGTGTGTGTGTGTGTGGTGTATATATAGATACATGAATGGTTTGTGTGTGTGTGTGTGTAGATGTGTGCTGTAGACAGGGCCTCATATTCAAGCCGAGCTGGCGTCCACAGACTGCAGACGGAGTGGGAGGAGATGTCGTACACCGCTGTTACTTCCCTCACGAGGGGACGTGAAGACACACTTCTTCTGTGCATGGCTTCGCATAGAAGCTTTAGTGACTGAGGAAGGGTCAAAGGTCAAAACAGTCAGAACAGTGTGAATGTAAGATTAGTGGAATGACTCAAGCTGAATCGTTAAACAATAATAAGCTTTAATCAGTGAGACAGATTTGGTCAAATCAATACTCTGGATCGATTTTGGATTGGATTTGTGGATTTTCCAGGCTGATGTATTGACATGAACGTAAATAGTACAGGCCAAAAGTTTGGACACACCTTCTCATCTATCTGTCAATGTGTTTTCTTTATTTTCAGGATCATTTACGTTGGTAGATTCTCACTGAAGGCATCAAAACTATGAATGAACACATGTGGAGTTTTGTACTTAACAAAAA
>JAQMYJ010000017.1:2813851-2826651 GCA_030014305.1 Clarias laeviceps
TTATGGATGCAGTGAGAGAGGACATGAAGTTAGTTGGTGTAAGAGAAGAGGATGCAGAGGACAGGGTTAGATGGAGGGAGATGATTCGCTGTGGTGACACCTGAAAGGGAACAGCCAAAAGACAACGAAGAAGTGAGAGAAAACATGAAGTTAGTTGGTATGAGAGAAGAGGACGCATGGAGAGGGTTAGATGGAGGGAGATGATTCACTGAGGTAACAGCCGAAAGACCAAGAAAAAGAAATAGAAAAAGAAATAAATAAAATCATTAATAAAATTAAATAATAAATAAATCTAAATGTAATAAAATAAATAAATATATAAATAAATAGATTAGATTAAATAAAATGAATTTTTAATCATATTTTCTGTAAAATTATCCCTTTGTTCGAATCCATTTGTTTGAATTTATTATATGCTTGCTTATTTCTATTTATAACTTACTTTTATTGATTTCATTCTGAACTTACTGATGTTTTTATCTTTATCATATCAATATTAGGGCCCAAGAACTGTGACATTAGCGGGTGATGATCATAGTGAGTGAGGGCCGTCTTGTTCTTTTTTTCCCTCTTGTTTATATTTTTTACCATCCGGGGCTTTTTGGGTGTGAAGTCACTCAATGTGATGTCAATATAATGTCAAATATTACGTTTTTAGGGATCTTCACATGTGACATGTGACACATGTGTCTAAAATTATGACATAATGGTGTCGGTACTTCCCCTTTAAATGCACGTCTTTCTGGTGTGATGGCGCCGGGTGCCTGGGCCCGCTCATCGTTGCTTGCAGCTGTATTTATTATTATTATTATTAGTAGTAGTAATAGTATTTATTTATTTACTACTGTTTATTATTTAGTATTACTGTTTATTAGTGTCTATTATATTATGAAATAATATTTTTGATGAGGAATAAATAAATAAATAAATAAGACAAAAGAGTTTCTTTGCTTCAACTGATAGACGGAATGTGCTTCTGTACTGAATGTGCTTCTGTACATGTCTGATTTTGTGTGGATTTAACTTCATTTAAATCATTGCTCAATAATAAACCACAGTTATTTTAATAATTGTATTTTTTTAAAACTGTCTGTGATAGGTAAACATTCTTGTGAGGTCATAAAAGCACCTTAAAACCAATTTTTATTTCCAGACGAGCACCATGAAAAATCATTTACTTCCTCTCCCAAACGCAGTCAGCCATTAATACGCTTTCCCTCCATGATGTGACACGATGTGCTTCTCCTTTCACTCCTCGTGTAATTGCTCTAACCATCCAGTAAACATTTCACGCTTAATAGTCAGTAATTAACGTTCGTGGAGCAGACATGACAAAAACCTCCTGCAAAGAATCGGACAAAAACTGACTCATGAGACCTCGACAGCCTGGAAATAGGCGTGACCGGCACAGCGAGGAGCTCGGGGTGAAGTGCGGAGCGGTGGCTTCCCTCCTGTGAGTAAAGAGGATAGAGGATTACAGATTCACACAAATTCAATGTTCCACTGCTCATCTGGAAACTATGAGGTCCTGAATGCAAAGTCCAGGCTGAGGGGAATATTCCTGACTTCACTGAGGTCAGCCTGGGTGACATCAGTCCGTTCAGATGATATTTTTGGTGTTGGAATAAATGTGGAATTTGTGATGTCAGTTGCCTAATTTTACCACACACACACACACACACACACACACACACACACACACACACACACACACACACACACACAGAGTTAAAATTAGTCACTATGTCCTGACTGGACTAAAAATTACATATAATGTAGTCTCTACTAGTTAATTATGGCATCTATGACATGATTTTGCTTCCTCTTTTCTTTCTCCATCACGCCCACACACTGAGAGTATCGTCATGAGGCACAAAGTATAAAGTTTCAGAATTATTCAGAATATAGATTATGTCAGATATAGACCTAATATTTGATAGAATTCTCTGATAATCAGAGGAACTATTTGGTGCTTCCTGTTTAACCTCATAACCTTCTGTGACTCAATTTATAAAGAATTAAATGATCTCTAAGCAATAAAAAAGTGGTTCCAAGATATGTGTGAATCATCTACAGCAAAGATTTTAGAGTTAATATGTAACCTTAAATTTATTTTGTATCATTCATAGAATTATACTATTTCTTTTCTTAGCTTACTTATGTTTTATTTAAAAATAACTTTAACACATTATTATTATTATTATTATTATTATTACATATGTAATACATTATTATTATTATTATTATTATTGTTAATAATAATAATAATAATAATAATTATTATTATTATTAATAATAATAATAAATTTCCTTTTTTATTTTATATAATAATATAGGTTTCACAACTTTATGCTCTTTATAAAATGAGATTGTAGAGAACTAATAAGTAGAAACGGCTCACAATGGAACGAACATGCCTAAGACATTAAGATATACAAAATATTAATATATAATAACAAACAAACAAAAGAACAATCAAATGCACAAAAATTGTACCAGGAAAGGAAAGAAGAGAAATCACTGTGAAAAATGAGACACTTGTTGTGAGAACAGGCCGAGATTAAAGTTTCAAACTGACAAAAAGCAGCGAGACGACTGAAATGCTGAGAAACACAGGTATTATTAATAATAAGCTCTTCTGGGAAACGGGACGCTGTCTGTTTAAAAGGGGAGACATTTCCGCTGGCCGCTCTCACCGGGGTAACATCATTATTTTACTAGCAGTGTGTTTTTCTTCATATCACTGGTCATGTTTATCTGTCTATTTTTCCTGGCGCTAGCACTCTGTGTGTGTGTGTGTGTGTGTGTGTGTGTGTGTGTGTTGAGGGATCGGTGTGCACGCCTCCATACACTAACATTTCACATATTATCCAACTTTTTATTTAGCTTTTTATTTATACTGTATCATCCTTACTGAAGCTCTTGTAGCAGATGTGATTTATTTATTTATTTATTTTTTTAATTATTAAACCTGTCGCAACATGTGTTAAACCTAAAGCTCTTTTCCGCTCTCACTTGTAGCAGGATCTGGTTTTTTTTTTTATTCATAATTTTTTTTTTTCGATCCCACATCAAAAAGACATAGCTGGTAAATTCCACGCTTGCAGACGTTTGACGTGATCTGACCACGAAGCCGCGGCGGGTTCATTTGCGTCTCGCCTGCCTGTGGAGGCGCTGAGGGAAACGTGTGGGCTTTTCTCTCAGCATCATCACGCCGCTGTAATAACAGATATTGTTAAACAGGATTAGTAAGCTCTAATGATTTGTGAGCGCTATTCCAGACAGAATTCATCATCGGGACACAAACAAGCGCTCACTTCACACTTGCACACACACTTACACACACAGCTCTGAATATCTGACGCTAGATCTAGCAAGTGATTCCTGAGTTTTTCATTATTTTTCCATGCTGTTCTAATAGGTGTAATAAATAAATACACATAATAAGTGATAAACAAAGCAGTGACATTATATACAAGAAATATAACAGAAATGTAAAAAAAAAAAAGAAAAAAAAAGTGTGATGTCACTCTTTACAGCGGTACCTCGGCATACGAATTTAATCCGTACCGGTCGTGAGCTCTTAAGGGGAAACAGATTCTCCCATAGGAAACAATGTAAATGGGGATAATCCACCCAAAAATATTACCAATATTACCAATTTCCAACACTATAATGATAGTTTACCATATAAAAACAATCAAAACATTTAGAAAAGACATGTAAATAAAGTAAAATATGAAATAAATAGGCATTAAACCTCACTTAACCGTAATTTATGATTTTCCTCTTGGCACTATAAAAAAAACAAACTGAAAGTGACTCCCTTTTCTTCTTGCTCACATTTCAAATGGAACTCATGGTGCTCTGTCTTCATTAAAATCCTGCACAAATGCAAAAACAAAAAAACCCCACAAAAATATATAAACTTGATTTGCTTGGTGTCCCACTGACGCGATCAAATTTTGAACTTCGGTTCATCTCAGTTTGGCCATTTGTATGCTGAAAAACACTTGAAAGTTGTTGCAAAACTTCAGTTTCTAAGGCGAAAGTTTCATTCATATGCTAAGGTACCACTGTGTATTAGTACACACTACTGGTATGGTATAGTACTGTACAGACACTACCATATTAGGTACAATACTTTGGAAGCCACTGTAGTACCCACCATGGTATTCACCAATGTATTGTGTATTAACCTTTGCAGAGGACCATAACAGATAAAATGTAACCACAGAGTAAATATTACCATTAGGATATGAGTTCCATAGAACCATACTATAGTAAATGTACCTATTTTCCAATGCACTATGTACAATAGTGTGCTACATGTACTATATTTGCAAATACAGTATGTACCATAGTACAGGTACCATCAGACTGGCATTGTACCCCTGCCATGGTCAAAATCTATTATGAGCAGCTAGAGAGGGATGAAAGCGTGATGGATCTTGTATGGGAAAAATCTTTATAATGCATTTTGCTGGTAACAGATGACTCACGCTCATGATCTGGACTGGGTCCTTCGCCAGCTCCAGAATAAGCCTGGATAAAGCACCGAGGGGAAAAACCCTGAGTAGATTTTATTTTTCATGCTACATTGATGAGAGCTTAGCAACCACACAGGCTTTCGGAAAGAAACAAGAAACAGAAATACAGACCGTATAACGCTGTGTTAGAGCTGTGAAAGGAGTCGTCAGTGCTGCAGTAAACACGCACACTTAATGTAAATACGTGTGTGTGTGTGTGTGTGTCAATGCTTGGCCTTAAAACGAACAAGAAGTAAATCTGTAAACCTCTTCCATGTGCTGAAGTCTCTCTCTATATAGTACGTAACAGAAAGGCTGAAGTTCTACATACATTTACAGAAATCAAGCACAAATTCATGCAAAAGTAACATTATGGCCTACAAACTATGAAATAAAGCAAAAACTTTCATAAAATCTATCGCAAGGTGCACATGCACTACGGGCAATTAGCCAAATCTGCATTTGGACTGTGGGAGGAAACCCACCAAGAACAGGGAGAACAGGCAAACTCAATACACACAGGCACGAGAGGGGAATCGAACCCCACCCCTGGAGGTGCAAGGCCATTAAGCCACCGCGCCACCATCAGACTTCCCAAAAAACAAAAATGACCAAGAATAGGAACTTTGAACTTGAACTAGGGACTTAAGCAGAATTTAAATTGAATTCCAAATAGGACATGAATAAAAAATTTAAATAAAATAAAAACATTTCTTAACTGAATTAAAAAAAATTACATGCATGGTATAAATCCAGTAATATAAAAGAAAAAAACATATAACATAAGAATATTTTTTTAATTGTTGCACCAATTATTAATTATTAATTATTGAGACCTAAAATTAAAATATATTATTAATAATGATTAAAAGGAAAATGCCTACGTAACTTAAAAGTAATACATACAAGGGCCATTCATGTCAAACCAGGACATAAAAGTGATTGACATTTACAGAAGACTTCAAGCACAGATGAGACTCGTAGCGACAGTAAAACATTTGAACAGCGCAAGTGTTTTAGTCTGTGAATGGCAACCCTGGCCGAGGCAGGAACTCAGCTGGGAGTTATCGCCACATCCCCTGAAGAGTCCAGACCTCGATCCAAATCATTTCTACAAGTTTGGTCCATTAAAGGAGTTCCTGGGAGGCCAGTGTTCTGTGTTCTGATCATGGCTCCTGTGTACTGAGATAACTTTCTACCTTGATGGTGTCCAAGCACTAGTGAAACCCTGGGATTAGTGCATTAGTGTAGCAGGGGATCATATAGAGAGAGTTTTTACTCTCAGTACTTTGTTCTGTTATTCTGCACAATCAAAGGTCCAGGTTTGACTTGATAAATTCTATAAAATAGTCACAATGGCATTTAATGTAAATAAAAGTAAATATACTGTGGAAGGTTGCACATGGAGCTTAAAAGTTTTTTTTTTTTTTTTGTAAAAACACAGACACATGAGATGAAAGTCTGCCACATTCCTTCCTGTGACAGTTCCAATATCCTGAAACACCCCATGCGAGTGTGAGGAACACACAATGAGCACAAGATAAGACGATGCGAACAGTATCACAGCTCCGACTGTCAGATCTGCGAGCACCACTTTAAAAATAACCTAATCTCTCCCAAACACCACACACACACACACACACACACACACACCACTACTGCAGCCTGGAGAACTTTCACGTCTTTATTTTCTCGGCATTCCAGTTTAAGGCTCGATATAAAACCCTCCTGACTCGCTTTTAACCCTGGTGAGGAATAGCTGCTGGAGGATTTTCAATCTTTCAGCTAATTTAAAGCCGCAAAGGGGGGAATAAAATACTGTGACTGGACAGAGGGGATAAACCAAACACGGTTGCTAAGAAACAGATAACATGTGAATATGAGGAATGGAGAAGAAGAACGCAGCTGAGTCAAGGCCGAACAGGAGCCATCAGGAAAGCAGCACTCATTATTAGCATGCTAGCATGCACGTAGCAGGTGCTGTTGGTGCTAGCCGAAGCTCCACTGTGGCCCAATTAAAGCACCAATTCTGAATGTTTGAACAATCCTAACTACTTAGCTACTTTTAAATGCTAAAAGAAGACTTTGTAAGAAACAATAGCATTATTTATTTTGTTTTACAAACATGTTAATAATGTTTAATGCTAATTTACTAAAACTTCTGAAGGAATGCCCCAAACAGTCCTAGCTAGATAGAAACTCTGGGAAAAAAAGCTGTAAATAAATATACTGTATATTATTTGATAGTAATTGCAATAATATCTATTTTTAACTAGCATTAGTATGCATCATTGACAGGTAAAGAGTTTGTAGAAATTGTAGTAAAAAAGTTAAAACTAAAGCTAATCTGCTGATCTTTAATGTAATCCGTGATATTATTATTATTTCAGGTTGAAGCCCATGTACATGTCTGTCTGTCTTTCTGTACGGCAGAATCTCTGTCTAACTTATTAATACAAAGAAATCACATTCTGTAAGGTTGAGTATTTACGCCTTGTTTACACTAAGTTGTCCTTCTTTCGTGGTCAGACAAATCCACTCCCTGTTCGGTAATCGGAGAGAGAATCACAGATGAGAAATGGAAAAAGTGGATCGGATAAAGATGAAGTTTTCTTAAAATCCACTTAAACCACTTCAGCGCTATTATTTCAGTGAAAGTGAAAATATGAACTAATCCCAGTAAAAATATTCAGTTTAAATTTCTAATTAATATCTATTGGTGCAGGTGTTTGTTTACATTGGGCAAGTGACTTACAGTATTAGTAGCTTATTTTAAAGCAGATTATAAAATCTAGCACATAACTGTTTATAACATCGCTTTTACTCAACATTTTGATTTCACTTAAGGTGCAGGTTAAACTTCAGGCAGATATCTAAGCACTGCAAAAGTTTCATTAAATTCTGTCCAGACATTTTTACTTGACGCTGTGACGAAATCTGGCTGGACAGACATACAGACATACAGACAGAAAAATGTCCGAGACAAGTTAAACATAAAGATATCATTAAAAGAGCAGGTTCTGACTAATGAAACCTTTCTTTTATTTATATGGATACTGAATGACAAACCATTCTCGCTAGATGCTAACTGAAGAAGCTAGAAGGGTTATGTAGCTATTAGGTAAATTTTATAGCTGGAAAATGTTTTAAAGTATTCAGTACTAATTCAGAATCCCCAAACAAGACTAGCCAGCTAACGTAAGCTAAAAAGATCGTGGTTTTATGTTTGCCCATAATTATGACCCCTCAAATACAATATGTAGTTAACAATCTAGAGAAGAGTTTGATGTGAAGATACAGTAGCAGCCAGTTAATGTTAGAGTTAGCTTCCTAGCTAACATGAGCTAAAGAGTTTGTGGATAAATTTCTTGCTGTAGAAAGTTCAAGAATAAAATGTAATATGAGGTACAAATGAAAAAAACAAAAAAAAAAAACAAGAGTAACTATACTTGTTTAACAAAGCAGCACATTACGGTTGGTCATGCTTGATGGAAACCCTGCATCAGAAGAATGATATAAGCACTGTTGGCTGCACATGACCTCACTTATGACATGGTTATGCATAGTGTCTTATGACTGAGGGTTTGAGTAAAGCCATAACTGATTAATAAATCAGACACACACACCTGCCATGGCTGGGTTTCCTTGACCTTGAATCTTTTCATGCTGAAAGAAACATGAGGTCATGTGGCTGCTGAAATGCAGACTAACCTGCAATTAAATGATCCATCACATGATAAGGTGTGTTTATTAACAAAAAAGCTTTCCCTGGGGGTCACGTATTAGACGTGTAAAAGGTACTTTTTTTTTTTTTTTTTTTGACATTGTAACACACCACTGATGGTTACTGTATATCACAGGTTTATATCAATGCACTCGCTCTTATACAGTACGGTTTTGATTCTTTGGCAGCAGTGAGTTTATCAGTAATGAAGCGTTTATTTAACATTTATGGAAGGAGTCTCCAGTGTCAGAGCTTTGTAACAGACCTTTCTGATGAGTTAAAGCTTACTTTTTCTTATTATTCTTTGCATTTTTTTCTCTTACATTTTATTTAAATTATACATATTAAAAGCAAATGTTAAAAGATTAAATGACAATAGAAAATAAATTAATTAAAATAAAAAAATTTAAAAGAGACAGGTTGGTTAGAAGGTTAAATCTGCTGTCACGTCACAACATTAAAATTAAACCCAAATAGGAATTAAAGTACCATGTGTCATTCTTTAATAAATGTTGGCGAAGATGAATAAAACACTTTTTTGTAAATTGGATGTCAGTGGAGTGATGAGTTCGATTCGACCTAGCGGCCACACAGACCTGGAAGTACCAATGAACAAGACTTGAGTTGGTGTTTCCAAGAAGTAACTAAACAAAAATTTACAGTTTTGGAGTTATTAGACACACATTGTGTTGTGTATTCTTACAGAAATAAAATAAAGTCACATATAAAATATTAACAGCAATTAATTTAACTACAGTCATTTAACCATGTGCTTTGACTTTTGCATGTGTTTTTTGGTTTTGCAGCGCATTTCCGTAATGTTTCTGCTTTGACTTTTGTATGCACTTTGGCCCTTACGGTCTACCGTACATGTGCAAGTTTGGGGTTATGTTTACATTACAGTTTCCATTTTCACATGATTTTAATCTGTTCAGGTTAAAATGGTGTGTGTGTGTTTTGTTTTTTGTTTTTTTTAATCATTCTTCTTCTTCTTTCAGGTGCTCAGGTGCTTAGGGGTCACCACAGTGGACTATTTGTCTCCGTCTACCACATCTTCCCTTGTCACTCCAACCTCCTGCATGTCCTCCCTCTCCACATCCATACACCTTCTCTCGGGTCTTCCTCTTCTCTTCCTCCTTCCTTCCAGCTCCATCTCTAACATTCTCCTGCCAATATGTCCCTCATCCGTCCTCTGCACATGTCCAAACCATCTTAATCTGGCCTGTCTAAACTACCAGACCGTCCTACCTGTAATTCCTAATCCAGGTAATTTGTCTCAAAATACGTGTCCAAACCGTCGCTGGTCTCACTATCGTCCTGTAAACTTTCATTCTTGCCGATACCTTTCCATCGCAGATCACTCCTGCTACTCTTCTCCACCCTGCACTCACTTCTTCACTTCTATACCCCCCCCGCCCCCACTGCTTTGGATAGTTGCTTTCGTATATGTTTAAACTGCTCTACCTTCCCTACTTCTACTTCTTGCAACTACACCTTTCCTCCACCTTCTCTCTCATTTACACACACATATAGAAATTTTTATTAAAGACGGCTTTGGTGATGGTTGTGGGAAATGTTGTGACTATTACAATCTCAGATTAAAAGTTCCAGTTGTGTTTAATGTCCTGCCAACTTTAACCTAATATTAGCGCTGACTTTTTTCTGATATCTGCATTAACATTGTGTAAGAGTCCGATGATCTCCAACATACATTCTGTCCTCTCAGTATCTATCTCTCTCTCTCTCTCTCTCTCTCTCTCTCACATTGTGTGTGTGTTCAAGCAGCCACTCTACTTCTTCTCTCGTCTCCATGCTCTATTACTCCCTTTCATCGCTGCCTTGTTTGCCTTTAATAGCTGCGCTGTGTTCACAGTGTGTCACAACACAGCTGTCATTCACCGGCTGCTTTGAACTTACAGGATCAAAAAAGTCTCCCAGAAGCAAAACGCACACAGCAGCAAGTCTAGAGCTACAGCTGTCTTTATTTAAAATAAATAAATAAATAAATATAATAATCAAAGAGAAAGTGAGACTTCTGTTCTCGTTCAGGATGTCTCATATCCTGTTCGATCAGTGCCGCGGATCACAACAAAGTGTTCAACGCAACTGGAGACTCATTTCTACTACTCATATTTTCCATAGTTAAGCCTCTTTCTCACATCCTGGATTTATGGTAGATCCTGATTCCTAAAGTTTTAAGACATTTGGGAACTTTATGGAGATCTTCAGGAAGTTCAGTAATCGCTTGTCATTGTTCAGGAGAAATCGTAGTCATCGAAAAAACTGAAAGGAAGGCAAAAACTAAAATGCATATTGAGAATCTTGGGAAAGTCTCAAGGACTCTTTTGTAGGTATTTTGTAGGTAAATCATAGATGATCAGAAGTGCTTTTTAGATTCGGACAAAACACAGGTGCTAATAAAAAAATGTTCATGGTACACATATGATACAAGAATGTGTGTGTGCCAAAGAAGCTGCTTCTGGAAGTGACCGATCTTGCATCCATAAAAAAATTCAAGCTGCTAACCTTAACCGTTTTGGAGAGATGACTTTATATGTGCCTCAAAAATTGACTTTTTTGAGGGGATTTACTGTCTTGCTTCAAGCAATAATCATTTAAAATGCAAATTATTTACATTTCTTTATGAGTATTGATAGCAAAATAAGTTTCTAGAAGCATATGACCTGTAAAAATTGTTGCTTAAATTGTTTTTTGGTAAAAGCTTAAAAAGCCAAAAAAAAAAAATCTGTAGTGTCCGTAACCATGTCAAATTCACGTTATAGTATCTTAACAATTTAGCATTTTATAACAATACACTTTTTAAGATCATGAAATTTTTTTTATTCAAAACAGTTACAGACACTACAGACATAAAATGGCATGAAATTGGATTTAGCAAATGTTTTTCTCTTTATCTGATAAAATATATAAATTAGTATGAGTATTTACAAAAAACGGAGCATGGATCAGTTATAAAAAGCATTAAGTATTATGGAAAATGGTGTTATATGATCCTATCTAAAAATTTATTTACTTTTTTATCTATGTGAGACACTTTTTAGCACCAATACCATGTTTTGGCTAATAGTTTGTTATTAGTTTCGCACAGTTCATTACATGGTACATTGTAATCAGTATATCAAACCATTTCATAGCTAATTGATTATGGCGTTAGTTCAGAAAAATTTGATTTTTTTTTTTTTTTTTAAAGCTAAATCAGGATATCTCTGTCTTTAGGTCACTGCATTACTAAAAATAAACACTAACAGACACCTCTAAAATATGCACTGGATACAAATAGATTTTTTGGCTATGCCAAAACTAAATCAACTTCTTGTTGTTGGTCTTTTGGCTGCTCCTGTTGAGGGGTTTCCACTGCGGACCATCTGATCCGCACACAACGTGGCACAGGTTTTACGCCGGATGCCTTTCCTACACAACCCTCTCTTGTACTGGACTTGGGACCAGTACTGCATCTAATGGTTGGGGTTTGACCCAGGCCCTTCCGCAGGTGGCTGAGAACTGAGCCACCAATGCCTGCTAAATAAATTATGAAAGTAAATAAATCAAAGCAAGAAATGTTTATTCATTCATTTTCTTTACATCTTAACCTGTACAAGGTCAGAGGAAGCCTGGATCCTATCCCAGGAAACTTTGGTCATGAGGCAGGGTAAACCCTGAACAGAGTGCCAGTCCATCACATGGTGCACTGTGGGAGGAAACAGGGAGGACATGCAAAGTCCACACACACACACACACACACTCAAATCCTTGACCCTGGACGTAAGACGCCACAGTGCTCTAACCCCTACGCCACCGTGCCCCCACAAGAAATGTTTAAAATAATAAATCTGCTCATTATATTACACTCTTTCAATACATAACAGGTCCTTAAAAGGAATTCACGACCTGGTTGCTCAGCTAAAAGGAGTCATTATGAAACAAGAGTCCGTAGCATGGAAGGCTGTGTCCATAAAAACAGAGCTCTTTATACAGTAGGTTAATGAGCGGTTGTGCATGGATGGAGAATGCGACGTCTGAGAGAATGATGCATCGGAGAGATTATTTTTAACAGTGACTCAGACTCCAGTCTCGGTAGCATCTGAGAATCCGAAAGAGTACATTGAAAGAGTACAATGTTCTTAATGCATTTTAGTATTTAATTAGTCAGGACTGAAATATCCTACCGTTATTATTGCACTTTTTTTTTTCCATTCATTTAATGCGTGTCGTGCCGGTTGGGCCATGAAGCCCCAAGAGTGTTACTTGTCTAAGGAATCAAACTAATGGTTTCCTAAACTTTCTAAACTGATTTTCTGAACTCGACGGCCAAATCTCCCTGAGTTTTGCACGCACCCCTACGAAACTTATCAAAACATTCAGCCGGGTCTCCTGAGAGCTATAGAGAAAGTTGACCTTTGGGAGAAAATGTTTCATGATTTATGACAATTTGTTTGGGATCCACACCAAGCTCATTTGCACCTCTTTGCTTGTTTTTGGTTCAATCGAAACACTGGGGGGGGGGGGGGGGGGGCGGGGGAGAAACA
>JAQMYJ010000017.1:2860523-2891278 GCA_030014305.1 Clarias laeviceps
AGAGAGAGAGAGAGAGATAGATAGATAGATAGATAGATAGATAGATAAAAAAGTGCAACTTAATATTTTGAGATATTTTCACAGAAAAATGACTGACTGTAACAAAGCACTGGTACTGGTGACTCCTTCCATAAATGTTACCTAAACATCCCCATACAGAAAAACGTGCCATCAACAATTAACAATTAAATTAAAAAACAATATTTTTTTTACAATCTGATTATTACTAGCCTTAGATTATGTCAGGCGTCTATCAGACAAGACCAGGTGAAAGTGGTTACCATAGAAACCATAGCACAGGTATTAGGAAGTTAATATAAATGTGATCTGAATTACCGCCAGAAATACTATGCGAGCTGCTATTGTAGAAAATCAGTGCCTCCTGACCAATCACAATTAAGAATCATAGTGCTGTGGTATAAACAATAATTTAGGTTTAAAAAAAAGTGTTTGTCTTATCATCCGGCGATCGCAAGCTTTGTTTCTAGCAATTGCACACCCTTCTGTAGCTGAGAGTCTACTGATTCGCTGTGCTCTCATGAGCTCATGCAGGCGGAAGTGGGCGGATAGAGCTCTGGAGTATTTTACACCATCCGCTAATAGTGTTGAGGAGTTCGCAAAAACGCTCTTGGTAGCTTCTTGTATACGCTACAGCGCGTTAGACGGCAGCCTTCTTTGTTGGTAGATTCGGCTGACAGGGGAGTGTCTTAACCCTAAAATTAAGGTGAAAAAAAAAAACATCTTCGTAGCTTCTGTCGTCATCTAATCAGAGATTTCCTGCTCATTATGATTTTTTCAAACACGAGTGCACTCATGAGAGGAGAGCTGAACATTTCCTGTCTGAAATGAATGATGTATTAGCAATTATGAATGATGTAAACTCAGTAGTTGTATAAGAAGCACAATCAGGGAGCTCCTGATTAAGCACAGTTTCTGTCTGACCTGGGGTATGAATAAGAATAAAAAAAAAAGAAAGAAATTAGAAATTCAGGCACTTCTGACTGTTGAGTCCGGATTCATCAACATAAACGCTGTTGTATTCATGATCAGAAGGTGTCGATTTATTTTTCTGACAGTGGTGTAGCTGCAGATGTTGCATTCTCAGTAACATTAAGGCCGAGGCCGTGAGGGTGAGCATGGTGAGGGTGTGACCGATTATGGAAGTGAGAAATTGAATCATGGACATTCCACAGTATTAAACGAAGCTATAAATGGATGAAAGGTTATAAAAGTATGGTGTGAATCAAGATTTTTAATAAATAAAACACTATAGTGTTTAGTATTGGCACAAATTAATCTCGTGGAAAAGAAATGAAACACTTCAGGATGTGCGGTGATTGGAAAATGATCGTCTTTTTGCACTGCTTCATCATCACGTCGTCCTGGGGTTACTCATTTCTTTATTTATTTTTAAGGATCAGTTTCCCTGAAGTAATTTGTTTCTAGTTGTTTAATTGAAATATATTTCTCATGGACTATAAATATTAACAAGAGTTCCCTTAAGTGGATCCAAATTTCTGAACTAATCCTGTGTTTGACGTCACTCGGAAAAGTTGACCTACAAATTGGGTTAAAAACTGTAGAGTGAAACAGTGAAATTTATCTGCAAAGCAAGTACTAGTACACTACAAGTTGGTAGCATGGAACATTTTGATTAAATGTTTTTTTTTTCTGCACGGTGCACAAATTTTCATTTAGGTGGAGACTCCAAAACCTGCTTCATCCTTTCACAACCAAACTGGTGTGGCTTGGTGGTTCCTGAGTTGTTCCTGACCTTCAAACCAATTTCCTCTCAGCTGAGGGTGACAGTTTGGGACAGTTTGGGACAGTTCTTCTTCCAGACCTTGGCTCCACCACCGTATATCTTGTACTTACACACAGGTGTTTGAAACGGCTCTGAGAAACGTTCCTGTCTTATGTACAATTGTCATAAATCTTTTTTAAGATCTGTACTGAGCTCCTTGGAAGTTTCGTTTTGAGTGCACGATGATCAATCCTGTGAGTGCTTTCAAACAGACCATTTTTATGTTACACAGAGAAGCTACCAGCTGTAGCCAATCACCAGCACTAACAGGACGTTAAGAGGTCTGGAGCTTGGCAAATTAAAAGACATTTTTGGAACTTTGAATACCATAGAATAAATAATTCTGTGTTTTAATAACTAATATGTTTTTATAATAAATAATTCTCTGGGTTTATGTGTTATATCAGAAATACAAAAATAAATGAAACCTTCTGCATCTTTTCTTCAATAAACGAGTTATATTATGTCATACAATACAATATGAAACCCATGTTTATGTTAAGTGTGTGTCCACTTCTGACCAAAACTTTATATACAGTATGACATATTTAAATATAAAAGGAGAGTGGATACCACTGGCACCTCCAGGGTCTGGGTTCGACTCCCGCCGCTGGTCTGTGTGCATGGAGTTCCCGTGCTTGATGGGTTTCCTCTGGGTATCTGGTTTCCTCCCACAGTCCAAAGACATGCAGATTAGGCTAACTGGTGATCCCAAATTGCCCGCAGTGTGTGGATGAGCATGTGAGTGTGTGTACAGTGTACAGTGTGATAGATTGGCACCCTGTCTAGGGTTTCCCCCACCTCATGCCCTAAGTCTCCTGGTATAGGACCTGTATACAGGATAAAGCGGTATAGACGATGAGTGAGTGAATGAGAAGAGACATTTTGTTGATGCAATGAACGACCATGTTGACTTGACGTCACTTCCAGAAATCAGGGTTAAGTACGTGGTTTCAGGTTTACGTTGTATAAGTGTTTCTTAGTATGAGGTATGATGGCCGAGAAGTGCAAAACAAAAAACAAAACCAGAAACAAAATAACAAATTAAAAAAACGTTTGTAACCGCTGATTGGACGAGACATTTGCCACTCAAGATCAGCTGTAAGAATTTCTTTTCCAAACTATACTTAACTTTTCTGGTTTGTCTGAATTTTTATTTTGCTTACGGATTTGTTATTTTGTTTCTGAATTTACTATTTTGAGTTTTGATTTGTTATTTTGTTTTCCGGTTTTGTTATTTTGTTTCCAGTTTTGTTATTTTGTTTTTGTTATTTTGTTTCTGAATTTGTTATTTTGATTTTTGATTTGTTATTTTGTTTCCAGTTTTGTTATTTTGTTTATGTTTTTGTTATTTTGTTTCTGAATTTGTTATTTTGATTTTTGATTTGTTATTTTGTTTACAGTTTTGTTTTTGTTTTTTTGTTATTTTTTTTTTTATTTGATATTTTGATTTTGTTTTTGTTATTTTGTTTTTTTTTATTTGTTATTTTGTTTTTGAATTTTTTATTTTTTTTTCGGTTTTGTTATTTTGTTTTGTTTTGTTTTCGGGTATGTTTTTTTTTTTTTTCACTTCTCGGCCACCGTAATAAGGTCATAAAGTCAGAGTTAGATGGATTAGCCTGGCTCACCTAGCTAGCAAATCAAAGCATGAACTAAAACAAACAGCTAAACACACATGATGGAGGGTGTATTATAATCCAATCTGCATGGTGTTATCTCTCTCCGTGTGTGTGTGTGTGTGTGTGTGTGTGTGTGTGTGTGTATATGTGTGTGTCTGTGTAATAGTCTTGCTGAATCCTGCCAGATCTCCAAGGAGCTTTAATCCGAGCCAAGTCCAAACAGAGCTGTCATCACCTCGCTTCGGCAAGCTGGGCAGAACCACCTGCCGCTCAGCGCCTTCCACCAGTGTGTGGCGCGTGTGTGTGTGTTTTGTGTGTGTGGGAAGGCTGCATAGACCTGAACCATCTCCAAATGAAAGGTCCAACTGTGTAGTTGCCATGCAGAAAGGAAAGAAGCGCTCACTCAATAAACACCCACTGGTCCTGACCAAAACCTGCACACACACACACACACACACACACACACACACACTCAGGAGCGTACATGGTTCCCTAGCAACTCTAAAAATTTTGCAGGATTGATGCTATTTGTGAACAGTCATTTACTCGTGTCAGACTTCTCTAACACACCTCGCTTCTCTCCGGAAACTTCCACAGTGTAAGTTCTTCAGCCTCACCAGATCCTCCACACTTTACAGTAACATGAGTCAAGTAAAGTCTAACCTTTACCGCTGAACATTATAACCACCTGGATCGTATTTTTTTTAGCTCTCCAGAAAAACAGCTCTGGACTCAACTAGACCTCTGGAGGTGTGTGTGGTATCTGACACCAAGATGTCAGCAGCAAGTCTTGGAAGTTACAAGGTCGGGCCTCCATGGATCGGACTTGGTTTCCAGCACATCTCGCATGATCAGATAAAGATCTGGGGAATTTAGAGTTCGAGGGAACACCTTAAACTCTTAGTTTTTTCCTTAAACCGTGTGTCAGGGTGCATTACTCTGCAGAAAGAGACCACTGCTATATTACCGTATCTATGACGGGGTGTAACAGTCTTTAGGTAGGCGGTACCAGACATATCAAAGTAACATTCAAATGAATGGCAGGATCCTTGTTTTCCGAGCTGAGCATTACACTCGCTTTCTTTCCATAGTGCATCCTGCTGCCGTCCACATGATGTAAAAGAAAAACGTGATTCATCAGACCAGGTCACCTTCTTCCATTACTCCGTGGTCCAGTAATGATGCTCATCTCCCCATTGTAGATACTTTTGGTAGAGGACACGGGTCAAGCATGGGCTCTGCAGCTACGCAGCTCCATAGATACACTTGTAATGCAATTAATTATGTATTCATTTTGATTTATGTATTAATTGTGCCACATAGACTGTAGAAGCTTTAAAACTCGCCTGTTGCATCGTAGAAAGACAAGGCCAAGCATGGAATAGAAACAAATCGATTGGAGTTGCTACTGAATGATAAGTTTAAGACATCTGGTCTGGGTCAGATAAAGAAAATCAGATCCTCGAATGTAGGGACATCACGTAGATTATTACGTTAGCAGAGAGGTTTGTGTATGAAATGGATCGGCTGAGAGAGAGAGAAATCACCGTGGCTGTGTGAGTCTGGTCCTCCTGCGGTCCTAAGTTTTAATAAACATTTGTTACTTTGCTCGAACCCAGTGTGTGAATTACTTGTCTTTGTGTTTTCAGGATTTTTATCACACACTGCATGTACTGACTCCCTTCTATCAGAACCAGCGTTCACTTTTTCAGCTCTTCTATTGGACCAGACTTTTCTGATTGCGTTTCACTGGAGCACTGACGGCAGGTCGTGACCCCCCCGCAGCCCGGGAACATCCCACATCAGAGGCAGTTTTGGCGTTGCTCTGACCCAGTCGTCTAGCCGTCACAATTCGCCGCTTTTTGAAGTCACTCTTAAGATTCTTACGCTTGCCCATTTTTCCTGCTTCCAAAACATCGAGTTCATAGACATGAGTGTTCACTTGCTGCCTCATACAGTTTATCTCACACCTTCACAGGTTTCTTTCATGTTTGATGTTTCTTATCTTCTCTCTCTTGTTATTTCTTTATCGTTATCATTCCTTTCTCTCCTCTAACCCTTTAGTTTTTCTCTTTTATCCCACTCTTTTAAAAGTGCTCCTTTTACCTCCAAACTCTCACATTTTCTTCTTGTATTTCTTTATTCTACTTTCACATTTCATCTTTCTTTTCTTCTCTTTGATATTTTTAATATTCATGTTCTTTCCTTTATGGATGCATAAAAAAAAGCTTTTTTTTATTCTTTTTCCTCTTTTTTTATCTGACTTCTCCTCTCCACTCCTCAGCTTCAACTCTTTTTCTTTTTTTTATCTCTTCTTTCATTTAATTTTCTTTCTTTCTCTTTCTATCTATCCATCCTTTTGCTCTTTCCCACTCTTTACTCTATCCTTGTGTTTTTTCTTTATATTCTCTTTCCTTTTCCTCTTTCATTCATTTTTTAAATCTCTGTTGTTTTTATTTCTTTAATATGTCTCATTTCTTTTATTTTCTCTTATTTGTTCTTCTCCTCTCCTCTCTTCATTCATTCTTTCCCTTGTCATCTTTCTTAACACTCTTTCAATCTTTCCTCATTTCTTTCTCACATTCTTTCTTCTTCTATTTTAGTCTCTTTCACTTTCCTGTTTTAGCCGTTTCATTTTTACTTCTCTCGTTTTTTTATCTTCTCTCGTTTTTTTATCTTCTCTTCTCATTCTTTATGTCACTTATCTTATCTAATCTTCTTCTCTTATATCCCTCCTCTCTCCCATCACCTCTTTATCCCTTTGTTCTCTCTCCTCCTCCTCCGACTCCACCATTTTTATTTTTATCTTTATGTCTCTTTCTTACATTTTTCACTCCCCTTCTCCTTTTCTTTTTCTCTTAACGCTCACCTTTCAACTCTTCACTCCTCTGACAATTTTGATCTTTTACTTCTCCACTTTCTCCTTTAATCTCCCCCCCTCTCTTCCCCAGTCTCTCTCCTTTCATCTTAACGCTCACCTTTCCTTTATTCTCTCTTCTCAAATTTTCTTTTTTCATTCTTTTTCCCCTTTATGTCATGTTTTTTCTTTTTTTTTTACTTTTTTTTTCAAATTTATCTCTCCTATTACATTTTTTTGCATTTTATTTGAATTAGTCATTTTACTCCTTTTATCTTTCTTTTCATCTGTGTGTGTGTGTGTGTGTGTGTGAGTGTGTGTGTGTGTGACTGTTTCAGGTGACCTATTTCGAGCGAGCTGCGCTGTACCTGTTTACCCTGCGAGCCATGACAGAAAGAGGCGACAGTAATGAATGCATTACACACACACACACACACACACACACACACACATAAATTCATTAAGAAAACCAAAGACAATCAAAGACCAAGACAGGTATCAGTTTTTATCATTCATCTGTTTTATTATAGCTTCTCTCATGTTTTTTTTTTTTTTTTGCTTTTTTGTTTTTTAAAATTACACCAACAGTATTTTCTCTAATTCCTTTTAGTCTTTTTTCACTTGCTATTTTAGGAGATGCGTTTTTTCGAGTTGTAAACAGTGAAAATGATAAAATACATTTCGTAAACCCCTTACAAGCAGTGTATGACCGAGGGAAAGGTGGATTTCGCTCCAACGCCTTTCCACTTGTTTTTTTTTCTTTTTTCTTTCTGATAATATTACACATCATTATAGCTTTGAGGATCTGAGTATTTACATACATACAGCTGTGTGGCGGGGGGGGGGATTTTTTCCCCCCAACAGACCTTGTGTTTTTGTCTTTTATTCTTTTCTTAAGAATTATATTTACATCCATAAAGCCCCGGCTGCCTGCTGCCAGGGAGTACACAGTTAATAACTCACTTAATATCAACTAAATACTCTCTTAAAAACTGCAACTCAGTTTTTCGAGTGGGTCGAATCGTTTTCTTTCTTTTTTCCAACAGATAAAAATTTGTCGTCAGAGTGAAACTTATCCCGAAGATAAGCGAACAGAGATAAAAACATATTGCACTTACATAAGGACAGTCAAAAGGATCATGGGTAAAAGGAGACGGGAAAGTGGGAAGGGTGCTTTCTTTCTTTCATTCTTTCTTTTTGTTTTAAACTGAGTGCAATGAACTGAACCAGACATCCAGCAAGGATCTAAATAAATACGCAAACTTTCTGTACAGGTAAAGCATTATCGTTCTTATTAACAACAATAACAAAAAACAAAAAGATATCTACGGAGTGCAGGTTTAAACCTAATAAAAATAATATATATACAAAAAAAAATAAAGGTCAAACAAGCCTGAAAGCTTCATAGTCGAGTGCCGTGCAGTCCTGAGAATCCTCTCGTCCAGTCCCCACATGGAGCTACAATGAATTGCTATACAGAAACAGTCACGCGTTTGATTTGACCTTTTGCAGACGGATGTCCCCGTTCCATGCGCGTCAGCGCGAGACGTGTCCAAAATTTTGGTCCATTTCTCGAAAGGACGCGAAAGGAGACGCCTCGCTACGGAAGTGCATGACGTGGAACTTCATTTTTTTTTCGTTTGTTTGTTTTTGCACCGTGTATCGATCCGGCCGTGAGAATGAGAGCGACAAAGAAAAAGTGGCATCTGCGTCGTACCGAGAGCTCGGAGCGATGAGTGAGAAGCGACAAAACAGTACCCGACTGTCTTTGCGTCGACGAGTCTTTGCATGTCCCCGTCCCCCACCCTGACTTCTCTCCAAAAACCATAAATAACAACAACAAAAAAAATTGGATGAAAAGAAAAGATGGCGTCGCTCTTTCTTGACAGACAGACACTCCTCTTTGCTCCGTCTCCGGATCCGAACTCCGGAACTTCTCTTCCTTTTCTCAGGCGCGTCTCTCCGTCCTGATCGTCACCTCTCTCGTCATAGGACAGGATGGCGGATGAGAACAAAAGTGTCCACAATGCTATAAGTTAGGTTTTGACATTTTTTTCCCCCTGTTTTTCACGTCAAGCGTCTCTGCGCCGCGGTTCCTTTTTATTTTTTTACGACGAGGACGCCGTAGACGTGCCGCTGGCTTTCTTTTGGTTCACTAAGTCCAGGTAGAGTTCCGAGCGCAGGAACCGCGGATACGAGTCCTTCTCCATCAAGCCGTATATCCGCCGCTGGGCCAGGTCGAAGCAGGAACGCGTGACGTTCTGGAGGTTCTCCTTGGTGTGCTCCCGGGTGTACGAGTCAAGGTTCACCTAGAGGACAAAAGCAGAGAGAAGACCGTTAGTCCCTGTTTCTGTTTCACATCTGGGATTGTTTGCAGTTGTTGTTTTCAGACTTTAGCGCAAACGAAGCCATGTGCTAAAAAACAGAGGCTTTAAGTGCATTTGTGATGACATCACATCCTCCAGACCTCTCAGGACTCCATGTGGGAAGCATACACAAAGACTGGACCATTCATGCCTCTGAAGGAGGAGAACTAGGGGGAGGGGATGTGCAGGATTTACACCCCACTGACTTTGTGTGCGTGTGTGTGTGTGTGGTGTGTGTGTTTCCTCAAAAACCTTTCAAAGTGTCTCAACTTAATTTTTTTTTCTTTTCGATCGAACATATCGTGTCTGCTCTGTCCTCACCTCTTTGCAAGACTGAATAGCGATGTACTCCGCGAAGATCTTCTTAGCCTTGGAGGCCATCTTAGACTGCGACTTGATCTTCTTGTAATCCTCGCACGCCAGCCAGAATTCCAGATTCTCTTCGCTGAACTCGGTGCGCAGGAACGCTCTGAACGCCGCCAGGCCATCTGATGAGGAAAAGGAAAGAGAGAGAGAGAGAGAGAGAGAGAGAGAGAGGGTTATTGGATGAGTGGACAGGAAGAACCAGCTGAGCTCAGCGTGAGATAAGCATCACACCGTATGGATTAGCAGCTTCCTCTTTTCCCCCTTCCTGTTGTGCTCGTGATTGAGATTGAGATCAATCTTAATTTATTCGTTTATTTTTATTATAAAAATACAAGAATTTTTGTTTTTTTCGTCACTGCGCATATTCATTTGTCAAGAATGCATCCGGCGTCCCCGTCTTTTCCTGTCTATTTCTTTTAACAATATAATTAATTCCAGAAACTTGTCTTTTTTTTTTTTTTTTTTAATCCTTTCCTCTCAGGTTGCACGAACATTTCCGAAATGCTGTCGGACTTGGCTTAAGTCGTTCCGTCCATAAGAATACGAGGAAGGCAGGAGCCACTCTGTCGCCCGAGCGCGCTTTTCCGCTGCAGATAAGGGTCAAAATTTTTTTTTTTATTGTTGCAAGAGGAAAACGGTTCAAGTCTCTCTTGTGCACATGGTTATTAATACTGAACGCATCATGCAATCGCATGCAATTTATCCTTACCGTTGTTCCAAGTGACATTAAAGACATCAAAGGCTTGCGATTACGGATTACGGATTACAGATTACGGAGGGCAGATATAAATAGAAAGCGCGCACTAATCCCTCTGTGTTGCTGTTTCCTCCCTGCTGATGCAAGGCTCGGTTCATATGGAGTGGACACATGTGAGAATACATCTCGACTACACACATGATCATTCCTGGTTTCGGTTCGATCGACACCCTCGAGACGGATAGAGAATTTCTTGTATTAAAAAATAAATAAATCTCGACTTACATTTATGGACGAGCAGCTTGTCGAGGGATTCTCCCCACTTCAGCGCCTCCTCCGGCGTGGGCCTGCAGATGAAAGCAGAGCGGTTCTTGAGCAAGCCCATTTCTGTCAGGTTTCTCATTGTGTGACCCATCCGAAGCCGTGTGCTCCTCTCTGTCTTGGTGTGTGTGTATGCTTATGTGAGTGTACAAGTCTGTCTGAATGTCTCTAGTCGAGAGCTTGTTTTATGACTAACCCCCGAGAAGGGAGGGGTGAAGGTGGAGCTACAGCCAGCCAGTAGGACGGTACGATATCTCCGCCTCCAGCCCCTCTCTCTCTCTCTCTCTCTCACTCTCTCTCTCTCTTTCCAAACCTCCTTTTCATTGTGTGACTACAATTAACAGCTCTACAACATCTGCTGCCTTATTGACTTTAGGAGCAAGTCAGTGTTTCTGTACGATAGGGTGGCATTGTACGCCGCATCCACGGGCAATTAAGCAGGCGTTAGTCATGCTAAAGGAACTACACCCCGTGCATATGTTCAGCCAGCTGGGATGCGGCGGACGCATCGCGTATAACACGCGGTATACACACTACCTTCGTGTGCACAAAAGATTTTTATTTGTATTTTACTTAACCTGAAGGCAGCTCCAAACTGTGCCTCATGTTTGACAATTGTTTCTATTAAGTGAAATTTCTGGTTCTAAAAGGACAAATGCCTCAAGCATGGACGTTACCATGGACCAAATAAGGTCACTTATTCATGGAAAGATACACACACACACACACACACACACCAAACATGACAACCACATGACAATGTAATGACACAAATAGACGACTTCCCTTTTTCCACTACTTCTTCTCTTAGGCCATGTGCACACCCATATGCGTCAACACACTCAGACACACACACACAGACAGGCATGCACACACCCGCACACACACCCACACATAACACTTACTTGACTGACTTCATAGCCTTGTCCAGCTTGCCAGCCGGACTGCTTCCAGGAGATTCATTCCTTCTCCTCAGGAACGCCAGTCGGTTCTTCATGTCTTTGGCCCTGTATGGACAGACAAACACAAGCAGTAGGTCAGAGACGAACCGTGGATCCAGACATCGTGGAAAACATCAAAAACATTATAAAATAGATTTTAAAAAAAACCTAAAAATCCACAAGATCAAGTGTACATTTTCTCCGCAATCAGGATCGAAGCAGCGATAAGATTCCAGGAAGGTGTCGAGAGTTGGACGAGAGACCCTGTCTGTCTCTCTCGTACTCGTCTCACTCCTGTCCTTCGTCCTCTCTCTCCTCGTCTTCCTTCCTGACTGGCAGAGTGACGTACTGACAGAGGGAAGAGGCTGAGTGCAGCTCTCTACCTCCGCACCTCTCTCTAGGATTCTCCGAAAGGCCCCTGGGCTCGTGACCTCGGGGCCGAAACCCTTGAGGGGGCTCACGGCATACAGCTGCACCCCTCTTCACAGAGCCAAACTTTAGGCCTCGCGACACACCCTCCTCCCATCTCCGAGCGCTCGTCCTCGCACACACTCCGTCCTCGCACACACTCCGTCCTCGCGGAACGCACGACCTTCCGTAACACCTATTTCCTGCTGTTTGATTTCCACCGTGGATTAGCGAGGCCTCCACTCTCATCAGTACCACATCGGGAGACCATTCTGTTTTTGGACCTCCCAAGACACGCCTCCTAAATCGGTCCATCTGTCCTGCCCTCACCGTGCCTCTTCTTTTCTATAATGGTTTCTGGACTTATTATTATCGTGGTGGAATCCAGCGAGGCCTGACAAAAAGACACAAGCCTTGCGCTGCTCTAGGCTTAGCGACGATTATTTATCAGCACGCATTCGGACTCTTAACAGCTGTGCCTTGTTTGAAAGGAAATCATTAAGGTCATGTTTTTGGGGCCACCATTGGTTAATCATTAGCTGCCTCATTGACGCTTTAAGTGAATGAACCAGGAGGTGAGCCCTCACAGGAAACAGGAAGTCTGTAACAATTTATGACATCATTCAATCCTGTGCTTAAATCTGGAAACAATACACCCATTGCCCCTGACAAAACGAAAAGAAAAACCCTCACAAACCCAAACGACTAAAGGATGAGCAATCACCTTAAAATATAACACCGGGCATTTTTTTAATAAGGAGTCAGGCCACGAGGAAACCACTTCCGAAAAAGTGTGGCTTCACTGGGTTCCTCTTTGACCCACCACATACTTATTCTCGGACGCACCGTGTTCCATTACCGCATCAACAGTGCACATGATCATGTATTCGACTCTATAATCGCGCTTTTCCACCAAGGCTTTGTGGTTGAAAGCCAAAGTCATTCAGGACTGAAGGTTATCAACAGGAAGAAGGAGGCCGCGATGATGTGTGAGACTGTTCGGGGGCATTTTGAAACCAACACCGCCATCACCACTCTGATGAAAACGGTCATAGTAACGGTGGCGCAACAGTCCGGGTTCTGGACTACAGTAGTCAGGTTTAAATGCTAGAACTGTTAACATCGGCGTATGCTTGGATTTCACTTAAGCACAAATACCCAAATGAAAACATGCCAAAATATTCAATTAATATTCAATTATCATTGAATCAGGAGCCTATCCCAAGAACTCTGGGTATAAATCCTGCCTAGATCCCATCACAATTTCAACTACTGGACATTCTTGAGAAAATGAATTATGGTTGAAACCCATTTTCAGGAGCTGTGAGGCAACAAGGCTACACATTTCATCGCCAGGCAAGGTAGATATAACTGGAAACCAAATGTCACTCATCGTCTATACCACTTTATCCTGTATACAGGGTCACGGGGCTTAGGGCAAAAGGTGGGGTACACCATGGACGAGGTGACTCACACGTACCTGCACACACTACGGACAATTTGGAAACACCAAGTAGGCTAATCTGCATGTCTTTGGACTGCCGAAGGAAACCGGAGTACACGGAGTAAACCCACCAGGAATGGGGGAGAACATGCAAACTTCATGCACACTGACCCCGAGGTGGGAATCGAAGCCGGACCCTGTAGGTGAACTACGCCACCGTGCCGCCATACACCAGATGTCTCACAATTAAAATGAATCACTCGCGCTGCAAAAGTGGAAAATGCAATTAAGTGCAAATGTCAAACAAAAGGCCTAAGTCTTTGCAGGGATGTGTGGGGATAAAACTGCGCTTTTGCTTCTCCAACAAAATTGCTCAGTCAAATCTAGGAGGTGTGTTATGATCCCCGGTCGGAAACCACACCCTTCCTAATACCTGCATTATCTCTTAATGTTGACAAAGACCTTAAAGTAATTTATACATAAACATGCTCTATTTTGGATGACGCTGGCAATGACGCACCCTGTCCCATCTACTCGCTCAAATCCGTCCTGATAAGATAAGACCGGTGAAATGGCCAAGTAGTTAAGAGGATGCATTCATCATATCGCATTCCGCTCTGACTGCTCACGCGGGTAAAGCTGTTTTAGATTGTCTTAGCCAGAGTTAACGATGTGCGTACAGCTCGCTGCAAAATTTTTTTTTTAAAAAGATAATAATCACAGTGAAAGATTAATATTTCGAGAGTGAAACTGAATCCAGTGAAAAGATGAGAAAAGGAAAGAGGGGGGGGGTTGTTTGAACTGGAAACCTCATAATAAAAAGTTTTATTTTTAGACAGCATAAAGCAGAAACAGATGATCAGGACGTGCCTGACTACCTTATTCTTCACTTCCAGTGGGAAAGCTGGAGAAAAATGTGAGCGGTGAGGCATTGTGTGAGTCGTAACCCTTCATTTTTTGTATTTTTTTTTTTTATAGTTTATGGTCCTTGGAAAGGAGTTTAATGAAACGATTTATGGTCTTGATCTGGTTTCAATTCGGCCGAGAAGGGGCTCAGGAGGGGGGTGGTGGTGAAGAAAAGTTGCATCAGAGGAGAAATGTCGCTTAAAAACATGCAATAAAAGCTGGTCTGAGAAGAGTCATGAGGTTTTGTTGCTTTGGCGAGTTTGCAGGGAAGAGGCCATCGTGCTGATCCCGAGTCAAGCTCGAGGATGTAAATAAAAACCCACCAGGAGAAATAAGGCACATATCCAACTCAACACTGCCACCTACTGTTCAGTAGCATGACATACACTAAACTAACCCTAGCATGCAGCATTCTAATGATGTAACAGCTGGATCACATGTACACATGTTCTTTTTTGTGTTCATTGCCTTTGCTTACACTATAAAGCAAACACTATTCCTTTCTATTATAATCTGTCTATATTTGTTCTTTCCTTCCCTGTTTCTCTTTATCTTGTTTGAACCCTAGGTTTTTGATTTGAAAACACACCAGTACATCACATTTAATTAGTCTTTTCTGTCCTTTTAATATATTTATTCATATTTAATTAAATATGTCATTTTTTAAAAATCCACTTTTTACTGCTTCATTTGTTTTAATTTGCACAAGACACACTAAATCTTCTCTTTTTCTCTTTTCTTTTCACTTCTGTTCTTTTTTTAACTGCAAAGCTAATCCTGCCTTTTTCATTTCATGCTTTTTTCTTTTTTTCACTTTTATCTCTTTTTTCTCTCTCTCTCTTTTATTATTTTACACTTTTTTAAATCTGCACATGGACATATGCGTTATTTTATCTTTATATCTATTTTTGTATCTTGTTTTGTACCGTCTTTTGCTTTATTGTAAAAAATTGTGCTTTTTATTTTTTCATTTTTTATTTTCCTTAAAAAAATAAATTTTAAAGATTTGTTTTAATTTTCTTTCACTCTCCCTCTTTCTTTTTTCTTAATCTTTATTTATTTGTTAATAAGCAATGTTTTTTTAAGCAAAATCCCTTTTTTTAAAATATATTAAACATACCCTTTTGCCAGTTTTCCTCTTCCTCCCAATTTAGATTAAAAAATCCACATATGCATATTTTTTTTTTTTTCTACATTTTTCATTTTTTTTTTTATTTAATTTATTTAATATCTATTTCTCCTTCGTTATATATTTTTACTTTCCCTTTTCTTCATTAATTTTTTTTATTGATTCGCATACCTAGATAAGAATGCCTTTTTTCCCTTTTTATTTTAGTTAAATATAACTTTTTTCTCTTCATTTCTTCTGCAACTTCCTTTTTTATTGCAGTTTATTTATAATCAAGTGCTTCATGGTGAGGGGGGGGGAAAAAGCACAATCCTTTTGTCTCAACGGATCTAATACTCCTATTAATTATTTAAATATGTAAATGAAAGTGTTGTCTTATATTACTCTATAATCAATACAGGTGAAACCGTGCCTCGCTGTCTGTTCTGTTCTTCACTCGTGCACTATTGATATTCTTTACTCTTAAGGGCCATAGGTCTTAAAATGGGGTCCATGAAACATTTTGTATAAAGTTTTTTGACACTAAGCTTTTAAAGTTTTTATTCTGATAAGTAATTCTGATTTATAAAAAAAAAATGCATTTAGAAATAGTTAAGAAGCAAATCTATCAGACATTAAGCATTATGTGAACAGATAAATATTATTGTTGCTAATAGCGTGCCTATATTTTTGTGCAAAATAAATTTCTAATTTTAGTTTCTTATTTAAATTGAAATATTCTCTGACTTTTTTTCCCAATTTGTTTTTAAGCTTGAGAACATTTATTCTACCTCGTTAAAATTTTTTTCCACATTCTGAGCTGGGATTTTTATTAATTTTTTTTCTCCAATATATCCATTTTATTTATCGAGTGTGAGTGCGTGTGCATGCAAGAGCGAACGCACTTTTTTTTTTTTGCACATTCCCTGAGCATAGTCCTGCAGATGGTCTACATTCCACACGGCTGCGTGAGTATGTCCGCCTCTCAGGCATGCGGTGTCGACGCAGCAACACAGCCGAGAGTTATTTCAGTTTGTGGCTTCATAACACACGGCTGTGGAAATGTCAGACAGAAGATCGATGACCTTTAAGACATTAAGTAGAGTCCTGGATCTCTAGCTTTGCATCTGAAGGACAATCTGAGCAGGATTCTGTAGGTTTGTATGTGAGTCCGAAATTAGGAACAGAAATAATAATAATAATAATAATAATAATAATAATAATACAGATTAAAAAAATAAATAAACGATCTGCACGTGCTTGGACATGGCTGCGTCCAGAAGCAAACCAAGATCTCACAGATTAGAAAGCAAAAAAAAGTGCCTGCTCACTATCAGCCAGAAACACATGTAAACATTAGACATGCTCATTCGCCGCGAGTGCAGCTTATCGAACCCGCTCTGACGTCTACCGTTTCCCCTCGACTAGAAACATCTCCATCCAAAAACAATCCAAATCGTCTCCAGGCTCCAGTTCCCACCCTGGCAGGCCCTTATTATCTCTCGCAGCATTGCTCTGAGCTATTCTAGTGCACGAAAACCAGGACGCCTGCAGTGGGAAAGACATTTTAGAATGTGACAGCAGCCCGGAGAGGCTCTGTAGCAAATGATGGAGCTTAAAAATAAAACTACACCAATGGGAATGAGGTGGAATAATAAAGAATCTAGGCTTATAGTTCATCTGGGATGAGTTACCATTTTTTTTTTTTATTGCTATGTGAAGTGAGGATTCGATGGATAAACAGTGCAAAACTCTTACACTACAGCCCGCAGTAGAGACACGCATGACGTCAGGTGTGTTCCCGGGGCCCCTCTTGTTTCTCTAATGGAGCATCAGGAGTGTTTGCATGCCTGCTGGACCCTTCAAATGTCACTCTGTCGTGTCAATAACCCGAGACTAACCGTGCATCGCTTTCCTCCAACGCAAACACGAAACGTTGCGACATCCCGTATTTACAGACAAACCCGCAAGAACACGGAGAACATCTCCGACATCACCTCGCAACGCATAAAAGACCAGAAGACTCATGTGTATGGATCTATCTCTCCAAAATCCCAGCGGAGTCCCAGCTCTCAACTTCACACTTTCGCACCTTTCTATTCTAAGCTCCTGTCTCTTTCTTCTTCTTCTTCTTCTCCCTCCCCTTCTCGTTTATCCTCAATCTGTCCGTCAGCTCAGAAAGCTCGGAGGAGATGAACAGGAGATCATGCCTACCTTTCCAAGTACTTCTCGGAGAAATCCACCATCGTATGGAACATGAGTGTGAACAGGGTGAGGGGCAGGGTGGGCAACCAGGCACGTTCATCTAACCCCGCTCAGCTCCTCTGAGTCCTTTTTAAAGCCAGGGGAGAGGAGGACAGGAGGGCGGGGGTGGGATCGGGTCTCAGCCAATCGTAGTGCAGAGAGGAGACGCTCTGCTCTCGTGTTGTGTATCTGCATGTTTACAGCTCTCACTCCATCCAGGAAATGTCTTTAGCTAACCCTTTCAGCTGAAAGGGATTGTTAGGGCAAGAAATGTTTCTCTCAAATTGTGCAAATAATGCTAGTAAAGTTACCTCTTACTCCTTCTATTAATACTACTTTTATTACTGCAACTAGTATTACTACTTTTACCAGTATGGCCAGGACAACCCCAAACTGGGGTCAATATCTAGATAAAGATATTGAAAGAACTAAATGGTACAAAAAATCTTTACGTCTATTTAAATAAACAGTATTTCAAAGTGGCGGCGCGGTGGCGTAGTGGTGTAGTCGCCTTGCACCTCCTGGGTTCGGTTTCGATTCCCTCCTTGGGGTCTGTGTGCATGGAGTTTTCATGTTCTCCCCGTGTCTGGTGGGTTTCTTCCAGGTACTCCGGTTTACTCCCACAGTCCAAAGACATGCAGATTAGACGGATTGGCGTTTGGTTGTGCCCTGTGATCGATAGGCACCCTGTCCAGGGTGTACCCCGCCTCATGCCCTAAGTCTCCTGGGAAAGGCTCCAGGCCTCCTGAGACCCCGAGTACACAGGATAAAGTGTTGCATGGTTCCTGTATAGTCTATAAATGTGAGGAAATTTTTCTCTAGGCTAATATCAGCTAACTTTGGTGGAAAAATACAAATACAAACTGAAATCATTTACTAAAATGAATAATGAAAATACATGCAAATTTAAAGCAAGGTGGTGTTCCTGGCACTGGTTCACATCTTGGATGCCAAACGATCACAACGCTGTCTTTATTTATATAAAAAAAAAAATTTAAAAGCTCATTCAATTACCTTCAGTTGTTATCATGTCTAACACCAGATGGTATGGATGATTCCAGTCTTTTGACCTGACTGTATACTTTAGCTCTATCCTCTATCCAGGATCACTTCTTCTTCTTCTAAGCCTAATGTTATTCCTCCAAAGATGGGAATTTTCCTCCCAACAGAGCATCAGAAATAAAGCCAAATGCAAAGACCTTGATGGACTGCCAGCTCTGGTTTGGGGGTTTCTTATGAATTTGGTCCGTCTTGAGTGAGGACACACTCTACTCCGTCTCATTCCACAGCGGGACTGAGTGTGTACTGTACCCGGAACTCAGACGAACAGTACTTTTACACTATTTACAGACTTGATCTGCCAAAACAATGTTGGGGATTTGTGTAAGCAAGAGGAAATTGGCAAACAAGGATGAAAATCCCTATATTTGGGTCCGTCGGTGAGATTTTTTAAATCACTCCCACATTGTTTAGCCGTGGTTTGAGTATCTATTAGGTACTGAGAGGGGCGTTCAAGCCAAATCGGGACTTTCTGGTGAATGAAGGCGTAAAATTGATTGTCATTTGATTCAAGCACAGTACATTGATAAGACGTCTACCGGCAGTAAAACATGAATGGTGCAAACGTTTTTGAAGAAGGCTGTTAATGTTTTAAAGACGGCCGAGTGACGATCCTGGCCGAGGTGGCTCGGACCCCACTGCAGTCGTGGGTAGTTAAGTGTGCATGGAGGGATTCAGACGTGGATTTAGTATTTATTCTAATACTAAGTAGTGCAGGGTCATATTTAGCCATTTTAGCGGATTTGTTCCTGCCCCTGTGGGGAAAGTTTTTACAAACTCTCCAGTAGTGGAAGGTCAAAGCTCTCCAGACAAGGAATTTGGGATATTTTTGGACTCTATCAAACCACAAACCCTCCTACAAACTGCTACATTCCCCATTTGATAAACATAAGAAGTGCTGCAAAGTGCTGTTCGTTTTCAAAGTTTTTTTTTTTTTTGATGGCTCACTGAAGTGACATACTGAACTCTTATGAACTTCCTGACATTGTCCCTTTAATTTTCTAAATTCTCATGATCATATCATTTGAGATACGGGAAAGCCCCTAATAAGTCTAGCTCTAAGTCTGGAAATTTACAAAATTGGACAAAATTGGACAAAACAATCTGCAATTTTTTTTTTTTTTTTTAGAATGAACAGTAAAAGTTTACCTCTGACACCTGTGACGAGACTAAAGTTATAAAAGATTAGCCAGCGCTCTGCAGGCATTGTTAAAGTAGGTGTTAATGTGTGGTGTTTGATTAACGCCGTAGTGACGCTCAGCCAATCAGCAGCTGATGAAGCCAGGGCGGCTTTAACACCAATGTGAACTTTTCACACCTTGAACACAGGAGATCATCTCAGTCTGATTAACGTTGCTGCTCAAACACACTAATAAACCCTCACTGGTGAAAACACACATTTACATTTATGGCATTTGGCAGACACTCTTATCCAGAGCGATTTTTACATCTGAGCTGTTGAGGGTTAAGGGCCTTGCTCAAGGGCCCAACAGGCCCTCATACATCCACAGGTAAGTGGAGCTGTGGTTAGAGCTCGACCCGGCCTTTATACAAACACGGCAGGGGAATCGATTTATTGGTCGACATATGTCAGACTCCGCTATAATAGGTGGCGATATTCACCCTTAGCTAGCCGCAAACTGGTAGCACGTTGAGTGGTGAAAACATGGACAGGTTTACACCACTGTACAGTACATTTCGCACATGCTGTACACTTTATTTTTTTTACAAACAAGATGCACACTATTCCTTGTAGTTCGATTTCTGGGTCAAAGCCGAGGACGGGAATTGCAGAGCAGGTGCAGGGCGCCTAGGCTGATTTCTGCGTCCGATTGAGGTATACGTGCAGGAGTAGCTCGACTCATAGCCGCTAGTCCGGCTTTTAGAAGTTCGATTTAGTGCGATTTCAGGTGGACTGACATGTTTAGATTTAGTTTGAAAGTCCAGTTTTAGTTGGACTGAACATTGTGTAAACGTACTAATTGAAACCGTTCGGTTTTCATGATTGGTTTCACGTCAACTTCTCAGGCTGACTGGAGGAAATCTGGAAACACCATGGTCAATATTTAAGTATCAGTACTGTGTACTTTTCCATGAACCTATTAAAAAAAACTAGCTTAATTCAAAATACAAAAATCTAAATTAATTATGTATGTTTATGTATTTACTTCAGTTTTAAACTCTTTCACTGACCTGTCCCTCTCTTTTGCAATACAAGTGGGGTTCAGCCCTCTAGCTTAGGAGAGTGATGCGGCAGCGCTTTAGTCATTCAGTCTGTCCCACCCTGTCTCTCTTCATCTGTTCACCCGGTTCTAATACCTAATACCCTAATACCAGCATCAACAGCATCACTCTCATCACCTCTTTCATCATTGTAAATGCCTTCTGGGAATTTGACTAGCTTTTCATGGGAATAATGCAAATATAGCAAAAACCAGCAAAGTATAGACATAATCTTTAAACACGTCACTTGTTCCAGAGGGGAAAAAACAACAGGCGCAAATAAAGCCGACATCTGCCAGATAAGTTCCTCAAAGTTTCATTCATTTTAATCATTCATTCCTATGGTGTGTATTGTGTAACCATTTTCAGTTTTTCACCCATGTAAATAAATAGAGCAATAAATAATTAATTATAGCTAAAACACTAAAACACAAAGCACTTCCTGTTTTCCCAGTGGTTTCTTATTTAGCTTTATAAAACAACATTATGTTATATTAAAAAATATCTGTTGCATATTGATGGTGGAATCATCAAGTATCTGTCCTACCAATGTGGACTAACAGAACAATTCCTAGATGGGAAACTTGTATTAGACTAACCTCTGATCATGGCACCTGGGCATCATGCACTGCAAATAAATGTTACCATCTTAGCAAGTGAAATATGTTTGAATTTAGCCATACGTACAGTATCTATAATTCTTTAAATAAGATTACAACAAACCAAATATGAGATTGGCGGCCCAATGGCGTAGTGGTTAGCACTTTTCCCCGTGCTTGGTGGGTTTCTTCCAGATACTCCAGTTTCCTCTCACAGTCCAAAGACATGCAGATGAATCTAATTGGCATTCCCAAATAACTCATAGCGTGCAAATGTTGACTGGAGGTCCTACCACGGTCGTACCAAATGGGAATAAATACAATACAATCGGCCTGCATGGTCCCTAGGTGGACTACAGAGGTTCCTAGATGGAGGCATGAAAATATGAGATTATTAAGCTTATTTATAGTGAAAATTAGCTAAAATTGCAAGCAAAAATGTCTTATTCTATCAACAGATAGAGAGCAATTAATTCCTAAAATCTAGCAAAATTCTTTGCCAACTGAAATTTTTTCGCTTGCAATTTTAGTAACATTGGACCTCAAATAAGGTTCATATTCTTAGATTTGGTTTGTTGTAAACTTACTCTAAGAAATTATAGATAGTTTTAGATAGATTCAAGAAATAATATCTCTTGCTGTCATTTTTTTCTTTTTTGCAGTGTGTGTCTGTACAGTATAAGGTGATGTGTCTGTATTATTTAAATAAAACTACACATATAACAGGAAATCACTGGCTTATATGAAGTTTCAGAAGAGATGTCATTGTACACACAAAGAAAAAGTTTCACATTACACGGTCCTGTGAATAAAATGTCCCAGTGATTGACTTTTCCCCCAACCTGGGCTGCAGAATAGAAGAAAAGACGCTCGAATTTCAAAGTTCTCAATTGCGTATTTAGCATGCGGTAGTGTGAGAAACCACAATGCTGCCTGAAACCCCTCTAGGAACATCAGGTAACAGAAGAAAATCAATGTTTGCCAGCTTTTGTGTCAACTGGTCTAACACAGGAACTCTGCAGTACTCCAGAGAGATAGCATTATTAAAGAAACTCTTAAGGGGACTTACAGGTTTTTGGACTTCTTCTTCTTGGTTCCGTCAGGGCTGACGTCACAGCTGCACTCGGATCCGGCGCTGAGCTGCAGGGAGAGCGAAAGAACATGAGTAGGCATCATCCATCCAGGCTGCCATTGAGCATGTGGGAACCAGACTGTGCTGCTAAATCCTCAAGAGCCAGAGTTCTGGAGAATGTGCAATGCACCATGAACCAGATTAGGTGGGTGTGTGTGTATGTATGTGTTGGCCCAGCAAATGTAATCCTCTGGTATAGTCCCAGAGTGTGGTTTTGATGAGGAAGGAACCTCAGCGGGAATCCTTCTACTAGCCTCAAACTGTGGCCAAGATTAAAGCCTCAGGCTTGGACCTTGGAGTCAAGTTACCTTCCTGTCTTTGGAGGCTCCTGATTGGATAAGTGGACCATGGAGGAAGAAAAGGAGGGGGGGTCAGTGTGGGAGGTGGGGAGGTAGTAATCGGTCTGAGACTCTCCCTGGCTGGAGAGCGGGGGGTGGGCTGTGGCTGTTCCGGGTAATGTGTTTGTTAAAGAATGCCCCATTGTGTTGGGAAGCGACCTTAAGTCTTGATATGGCCTTACATGGAGCTGAGCTCACACACTGTGCCAGGACAACAAGTTCCACCATTCCTGGCACAGACGGATAAACACGTATTCTACTCTTATTTGGATTTCACTAAGTTCAATTTTTGAAGAGGAATAGAACAAAACTGGACCTCGATTCTTAAACCAACTTAAAATAAGCTAATCGTCTTAAGAATTATCTCTGATTCATTTCTGATTCAGAACTTCTATGTCCACCATTTCTGTTTCCTTACTCGTTTAAATGCTGTTAATACTGGCACCCCAGTAGCGCCCATTGCTTGTTGCTCATGTTGTTAATACCAGGGCTTGTAAACCTTTTTGTTGAGTTTATATGTTCAAGATTTTCCAGGATTTTAGCCTCAGGTTCTCATTCACTCATTCTCTGATCCCTGTACAGGCTTGCAAGAGGCCTAGAGAGTATTCAAGGGGCACCCTAGCTATTGCAGGGCACAATAACACACAGAACTCAAACACTAAGGGCAATTTGGAAACCCCAAACAGTTGGGTGGAACAACTTGCACACAGACCTGAGCAGGGACTCGAACCCTCAACCCTGATGGTGCAAGGCCACAAGGAACTAATCTTTAACAAAATTCTTTCTGACTTAAAAGTGTTTCCAAAACTTCTGACCACCTTTGGCATCCTTTTAATATTAGCACCCCTCTAACACCTCTTATAACGTTTTTTACACATTAATTATAACTCAGCCAGTCACATATCGTAAACTGCTTTCGTTCAGACCAGGTCACAGCATTTCAAATAATTTTCTGGTTGTGAATTGTGCTGGGCTTCTGTATTCGTACAGGATACACCCACCTTAAAAATAAAGGTATGAACTATTTCGCCATTGGAAACTCATGGGTGTACATACTTTTGCACACAATGTGCTCTTATAGCCCCATGGCCTTGAATTCATTTTCCACTTCTATAGCTAATATTTCACTTCTTTTTAATCATTTGAAACTTCCTTAGTATATTTGAGAATCTCTTTTCTTTCAATATTGGCACCCTTGTAGCCAATATTGTATGCAGTCGACATACAGTACAATGCCTTGCATAAGTATTACAAAACATTGAACGTGTCCATGTTTTGTAATGTTACAACCTGGAAGTGAAACGCCTGGAAGTGAAACGCCATCAGGAGTCAGATAGTTAGTGGAGTTTATTTGTAAGAGCCATATTTCATTTTTATAATTTGTTGTTGTGTTCATTTCTATTTCATTAGTTAAGTATTAAGCATTTAGTATGATAATCGTGAGTTGCACTGTGACATCATTTCATACGGTGTTTTGTGACATCATTTCATAGTTGCATAGTTGCATGTTTGTCACGTACAAACATGCAACTATGTCGTCAGTTGTTGTTAAGATACGGAAGTGTGGAGAACACAAGCTTTTGACCGCAATACCGTAAGCTAAAAGATATAACAAATAAGTTGTTGTAATGATAATTCAAGACCGCAAGCTACAGGACACAGCAAACGACTTGTCGTGACCACCGTGGATTTATACAAGAAACTGTAAGAACTGTTGAACTTTGATGTTGAAAATAAAACAAGAGACAAAGAATTCAACGGACGTCCGAGTCGTGAGTAACACAGTGTAATAAGAAAGATATGCGTCAGAACTTGTGGAATAACATGTCCGTACATTATTCCTATTATTTTTTTAATACAACATACGGCCACATTAAATGAATTCAACCTTTCAATCCAGAATCCAATTTCCTGTTCGAGTATAATTTAGTTACGTGTTGTGTTGTTTTATACAGCATAGTGGAAAAACATCCATAGTGGAAAATGTAAAAAAAAGAAAAAAAAAATTCCTGGGGCTTAAAAAAAGCCAATTAGATTTTCCCCCTATTGTGACCTCATATAAGAAGAGCTCCCCTCACACCTATTTGTTTCTCAGCTCTGCTGTTCTCTGTAGGGGTGTGGCTCATTTAAATAAACACTGAAACTTTTGGAAAAGGAGTGAAATAAAGTGGAATAAAGGCTTTAATATTGGCACCCCTATGCCATAAAAATACTGTACAATCCATTACATTACTATTTACCCGCATTGAACTTTGTATTAATACTACATACACCCACATCAACATTTCAAATCCAGAATCCACTCTCCTGTTTTAGTATAATTTAGTTATGTGTAGTTTTATACAGCGTGGTGGTCCTGGAAGAACACTGGTTCAGGAACACAGTGTACTGTACCAGCTGCATATAGTTAAACACAAAAGCAATAAAAATCCACTTGAGACTTTTTTATTTTATTTTATTTTATTATTTTCCAAATGCAAGACACATGTAATAAAAACAAACTAACCTACGTCATCTGAGCTGCACAAAAGTTGCTTTGGAAAAAGTCCAAAACATCAGGTCTGTATTTGAAAGAAAACACTGTGAGTCACTGCTTTAATGCACTCGAAACCAGACCTGTAGTACTCGTATACAATGGTTAACTATATACTGTAATGTATCCGGGTATCATGCGTCCAGCAAAGCTAAGCGTACGATATTTCCGGAAAGCGCTTGAATTCTCACCTCCCCCAATTCCTCTTAAACACCTCATAAAGTGTCGGCGAACACAGTGTGCTCAAGACGCACAGGGTCAAGCTCAATTATCCTCAAGGATGAGTGAGTGTGGAAGAAAACAGATCATGCGTAACAATGGAGGGAGAGAGAGAGAGAGAGAGAGAGAGACAAAATGTATGCCAAAATCCTGGAGTGCTCTTCAAGCATGGAAGTGCACAAGGGTGAAATGGATCTGACACTGCACATAGAGTACACTGTTGTCTGGCTTACAGAATTATTGTAACCAAGGGTTCACCAAGGGTTTATATGCATAACATGAACAGGTAAATAAGTGCAATAAAAGAATGCTTGGATTTCTGTAATACGCAGAAATATAAACAATGATTTTTCTTTTATGCACGGATATCGTAAAAGCTTCTTTTTTTAGTTTTCATTTTTTTTATGGAAAAAAAAAACTAAGACAGCATTCAAATTAGGGCATTCGCTTTTACACCTTCATTCAATATTAGTTAGATCCTAATTCCCAGTTTGACTTGAAAGCCATTTGTGTACAGGCTTGCCGTAAAGCCTATTACACAAATGGCATTCAAGTCCAAATGGGACTTAGGATGAATCTAACATTGAATTAATGTGAATGATGATCCCGGCCGAGGTGGCTCAAAGACTACTGCAGTCGTTCGTGTGAACATTCAGCAAGTTCATTCAAATCATTGAAAATTTAACAGATAACTTGTCACCAACTTGTGTAAGAAAGGGACACCTTTTTCTGTGGGGCCTATACTCATAATCATTTACTGTACCAAACACCACTTGCACACATCCCTGTACAGCCCTGACCTCACTCCAAGACATTTCCACATGTTTGGGGACATTAAAGGAGTTCCTGGGAGGCCAGGTTCATGACTCTGGCATACTGAGAAAAATTTCTACCTTGATGGTAGCTTGAAGCAAAGTCCCGGTTTGACTTGAACACCCACTTGTACGAACAATGCATACAGTATGTACCTGTTCTGTTCCCTCTAAATTTCACCTAAAGAAAATATTAGTAACAGATCTTGCCATATCAGATTATTTCAGAATTGCACAACAGGCCAAATAGTTTTTATAAATAATAATAATAATAGTAAAAAAAAAAAAGTTTCCCAAAAGCATGTCATATGATACAGCTCTTATCAGTACTTTTTGTTCTAAACACCTATTAACACCACTGATTTGATTCAGCTCCTGTATGCAGTGGTTATGCGGCGGCGTCTTGCCCTTGACCACATCAGGGCTGGTTCTCTTTTAGTCAGAGCAGCTATTGTAATGTGCCAAACCGCAATGCTACGAGGCCTCGCTTTCCAGTAGAGCAGAAACCTGAGAACGGCCGCGACCCATAATCCCACCAGGGTCAAAAGTGGTATGAAAATAAAGTAGCTAATCTTAGAGCTCGGGAACATGAGAACCAAAGTGACCAATGTAAAAACAGAAAAACCCCAGAGGGAACGCGTTCCAAGCGCAGCATCAGCAGCACTGCCAATAGGGTGCGGAGGGAAATCTCTCTGGATTACGCATGCGGCTGTCCTGAACTTTGCAACAGAACTTTGTCCTAAAATAAGAAAAAAAAATACATACTGGGATGAAAATGACACTCAGATGTTTATTCCACTGGAAATGCATGTAGTTTAGTCTGGTCAGGTTGTCCGTTTACAATGTCCATGCAAGACGTGACGGGTCGTCTCTGGCACACCCAACACAAATACTCAGGAGGAAGTACTTTAGAACATCAAGAACTGTCCTGTCGTTAAGCTTTAACGAGGACTCACAGTGATGACACACATGTACTGGAGCTTGGACCCTTATTTATTTTTACCTCCAGTAATGGCTTCTTTAAAGGATATCTATTATGCAAAATGTACTTTTTTCTCATGTTTAGACACTCAAGTGTGTGTCCATGATTCTTATTCTTTTTCTATTTTTTAATTGCCTGTGGTTTAAACAAGCCAGTTCGATTTTCCTCCTATTGTGACATCATAAAAGAAGAGCCCCTCCCCCATCTTGTGGGGTGTAGCTCATCTTATGAAGAATGCCTTGGACCTACCTTGAAGTGTATAGTGTCATCTCCATCTAATGGAGCTGGGACTCGAACCACTGACCTTCCGATCAGCAACTCAACACACTTAAGCCACACCACCCTACATGCTTTATAGGGGACCTTTAACTCATTACAACAATTCTTTTTTTCACGTAAACGCAGAAATTAAGATGGCTGTCGCAAAAGTTTGCTTTTGCTTTAATATAACCATTACTACAAAGTAATGTATGTTAATTGTAGTTAATATAAAAATATAATTGAATGTAGTTTAATCAACTGTTAGGTGATGTTGTGCGAAATATTTTTTTAATATTATTTTTTTAGCCTGAAATGTCAAACAGGATCTAAAAATAGCATGAATAATTTTATATTTGTTTTTTCATAATTTTTCATAAAGAAATATTAATTTGAGATATTTGAGCTTGCTACGGTTTATAGGTATATATAATGTACGGCGTACATTATGATCACCATTGGCCTCCATGGGTCCTAGTTGGTCTACAGAGGGTCCTAGATGGATGGATAGACATGTATATATGTATGTAAGTGATGCCTTACCCTCCTGGCAGAGGCAACCAGGTTTTAATCTAAATCTTTCCACTAATTTGTGGAATTCAATACTACATAAGCTCCCTTATAAGCAGTCATAACATCCCCGGACCACCGCACATGTTTATTCTCCCATTAAGGCAAGCATTCAGATTAATCTTCATAGCTGAGAACTCTCCTGTATGTGTGTTTATAATGTCCTGGGACACAACAAGACTTGGGACAGGTTTTCTCTGGTGAACACCAAATGCAAACACAAACACACTCAGGAGGAAGTTCATCAGGACATAAAGCTGTCAGCAGCGTGTTCGGATGGCGGCCTTAACGGCGTACAGCTGTTCGCCAGACGCATCTGCGGTCAACACGAACGCAGCTATTTACTAGCATTTCCCTAAACAGGTCGTTTACAAGCTTCGGAAAAATGTAAACCGTGGCAGCGCTGCTGGGAGGTCGGAGTTGTACGGCGGATTAGCCTTAAAACGTGCGTCGCTCACATGTGACTCAAGGCCATGAAAAGAGGACGTCGTTTACGGACATCGTCAGGCACTTCTTACCTGGATAAAAGATTTCCCAGCAATAGTGGCTCTGTGGTGTGTGGGAGTTCTGCCGAATACAGACACAATAGCGTATCCTGTAGTGTTATAGCGAAGTGGGAATAAATTATGCACGACAATACTGAGAAGGCTTTTAAATACCTGCTGAATTGTTGATTCTCTTTTATTATTATTATTATTATTATTATTATTATTATAATACATTTATTTATAAAAAATTTTTCCCTTCAATTAAAAATCTCATTTCTGCAAATGATAACTGCCTGGAAAAAAAATCTTAGCATCTTAGCTAAGTGAAATATTTGACAGTAAACCAAATATAAGATTGTTAAGCTTGTTTCTAGTCAAATGTCATTAAAATTGCAGGCAAAAATCATCATCATCATCAATACCACTTTATCCTGTATACAGGGTCACGGGGAGCCTGTCCCAGGAGACGTAGGACACAAGGCAGAGTATACACTGGACGGGGTGCCGATCTATCTCAGGGCACGGACATACACTCGCTCATTCACACACTATGGGCAATTTGGGAACTATGGGCAGTTAAAACGCTAATCTGCATTTCTTTGGACTGTAGGAGGAAACCGGAGTACCCGGAGGAAACCCAGCAAGAACAGGGAGAACATGCAAACTCCATGCACACAGACCCGAGGTTGGAGTCAAACCCGGACCCTGGAGGTGCAAGGCAACAGCAATACATTTCTTGTTTTTTTAGCAGATCATTTTGCTAGTTTTTACAAATGTATTTCTTAAAAGAAGCAAAATTATCTGCCAAAAGAACACGATTTTTACTCATTTTAGTAACATTTGAAATAAAGTTTATAATCATATGTTCAGTATGTTGGAATCTTATTTTAAGAAATTATAGATAGGTTTGGTTAGATTCAAGAATATTTCACTTGCTAAAAAATATTGCTCTCTGTTTCACCCAGATGAGGATGGGTTCCCTGTTGAGTCCGGTTCCTCTCAAGGTTTCTTCCTATTACCATCTCAGGGAGATTTTCCTTGCCACTGTCGCCCTCGGCTTGATCATCAGGGACGATCTGATCATTTTGATTCATACACATTCACATTCCATACAAACTTAAATAATTCTTTTGATTGTGTAAAGCCGCTTTGGGACAATGACAATTGTTAAAAGCGCTATACAAATAAAATTGAATTGAATTGAAAATTAATGTTCAACATGTAACTTAGAACAGATATGAATATTCTATATAGTATACAGTAGAATAATAGTATATAGAGATCTTTAGCTTTTTTAATTTAAAAACAACGTTAGCACTAGCAAAATGTACCTTTTTCAGGACCTAGCAATAAAACACTATGGTATGCACTATTACAGGAATATAATCACCTTCAGGCCACATCAAGCCACACGGCCACTGATTAATATTTTATACCAGCGCATCCTGTCATCTTTTATTCTTTTAAACGATCAAAGGCATTAAGCGATAGCGTTTTAACGTTGCAAAATCCACAATTCTTGTTATTCGTATCGCAGCCTGCCAGATGTTTCTGATTCAGGTTCATGCGCGTGTCGCGCAAACAAAAACAATCCAAAACAAAACCAGATGAGCCACGCACCTTTATACTGTCAAATAATCCATCTGGTGTGAAACTGCAAGGACGAGATAATAAAGCTCTATTTTACTCAGTGTCCTGACACGCATCACACAGCACTGGCACGGTCTGCTCTACAGAAATTAGCTCATTTTGACAACATACACACACACACACACACACACACAGAGATCACAGAGAAACCAAGAAATAAAATGTCTGAATGTTAAAGAGACAATAAGGACTGTTTGAACGTTAGAGGAAAAATAACCTCGTGTGAGAAGAAAATGGAGCACACTGAGTGAGGAAGCTGGGAAAACACACAAGCTAGCTGAACTGTTGGTTTTTCAATAGTTTCTTCCATTTATTCTGCTAGCATTCCTACTATCACTGCCGCTAATGTTAGCATTCTCACTATCACTACCGCTAATGCTAGCATTCCCACTATCACTGCCGCTAATGCTAGCATTCCCACTATCACTGCCGCTAATGCTAGTATTCCCACTATCACTGCCGATAATGCTAGCATTCCCACTATCACTGCCGCTAATGCTAGCATTCCCACTATCACTGCCACTAATGCTAGCATTCTCACTATCACTACTGCTAATGCTAGCATTCCTACTATTACTGCTGCTAATGCTAGCATTCCTACTATCACTGCTGCTAATGCTAGTATTCCCACTAACACTGCCGCTAATGCTAGTATTCCCACTAACACTGCCGCTAATGCTAGCATTTCCACTAACACTGCCGCTAATGCTAGCATTTCCACTATCGCTGCCACAAATGCTAGCATTCCTACTATCACTGCTGCTAATGCTAGCATTCCCACTATCACTGCCACTAGCACTAGTATTCCTAC
>JAQMYJ010000017.1:2903754-2919651 GCA_030014305.1 Clarias laeviceps
GATAAAGGAAGGAACGAAGAAAGAAAGAAGGAAATATGAGGCAAACGAAAATTAAAGAAACATGAAAAACAAAGAAAGAAAGAAAAGTGGTGCTGGTGCTGGTGGTGCTGGTGTTGGTGCTGTTGCTGGTGTTGGTGGTGTTGGTGGTGGTGGTGTTGGTGCTGGTGTTGGTGGTGTTGGTGGTGGTGTTGGTGGTGGTGCTGTTGGTGTTGGTGCTGTTGCTGGTGGTGGTGCTGGTGTTGGTGGTGGTGTTGGTGGTGTTGGTGTTGCTGGTGTTGGTGCTGGTGGTGTTGTTGGTGGTGTTGGTGTTGGTGGTGTTGGTGTTGGTGTTGCTGGTGGTGGTGTTGGTGTTGCTGGTGTTGGTGGTGGTGGTGTTGGTGGTGGTGTTGGTGGTGTTGGTGTTGCTGGTGTTGGTGCTGGTGTTGGTGGTGTTGTTGTTGCTGGTGTTGGTGCTGGTGTTGGTGTTGGTGGTGGTGTTGGTGGTGGTGTTGGTGTTGCTGGTGTTGGTGGTGGTGCTGTGTTGGTGTTGGTGGTGTTGGTGGTGGTGTTGGTGTTGCTGGTGTTGGTGGTGGTGTTGGTGGTGGTGTTGGTGGTGGTGTTGGTGGTGTTGGTGTTGCTGGTGTTGGTGCTGGTGTTGGTGTTGGTGGTGTTGGTGGTGTTGGTGCTGTTGGTGCTGGTGGTGGTGTTGGTGGGGGGCATCCTCGCTGTGTATCAGCTCTGACATTGTGACCAGACCATCTCACCAGATTATCAGCACGGCTCGTGCAGCTAATAGACTGTACATAAACCGAGTGTGTGATCTAATGTTTCCACACGGTCTCAGAGGAGCGATGTCACGTGTGCCGAGTCTGTTCCCGAGAGCAAACTGGAGCGCTGCCCGGTATCAGACTGGTGTTCACTGTGTCACGGCTCTGGGAATCTAAATAAAATTAAAAACCCCACTGTTACATATACAAGTCGTACGGGCAGAGGACAGACATACTGGAATACACATGAAACTCTGTGAAAACACGCACGCACGCACACACGCACGCGCACACACACACGTTTCCAAGAACACTTGATGAAGTTAATGATGCTTGAACAAGACGTTCGCACCTTTTTTTCCCCCAAGACAAATATATACACATATACTGTAACACAACTGCTGCATAAAAAAAAAAAAACTTCGAGCCGAAACCCAGCCGGTGCCAGTTACATCATCAGAGTGTAAAAATAAAAACGAACTTTAGAACTTTCAACATAAACATCAAAGCTAATTTGAGTCTGGGGAACAAACACCAAGGAAAAGAGTCCAGACGTTTTTTTTTTTTTCTTTTTTACCCATGTGCCTCTCTGGCAGCCAAAACATCCAGAGTGTTTACTTGCCCAGCAAATATTTACTCACTACACGCTGGGAAGCGCCTGGTCCAGGTTGAGATAAATCGACTCGACCTTGTCACCTTTTGTTCCCCATCGTTCCCGATCCTGAAATAACAGGCGCAGCGCTGTCGTCCCGCACGCGTCTACAGTGTCCGGGCCCGAGCACACACCCACACGCTGCTTTAACATCAAACACACACACACACACACACACACGGTCAGGTACACAAAGCTATCAGCTACACCTCATTGATTGTGCTTTAGCTCCAGCCAATGCTAACATGCTAATGTTATGTATGCTAATGCAGGGGGATTGTGATGATCGCGGCTCCGCATGTGGACTTTGGCTTCAGCGGCGGCCCGGGTGGTTCTCAGTGTTCCCTGAAACTGCACGAAGAAGCTATTTATAGCATCGAGGCTCTTATCAGAGGTCAGAGACCTTCTCTTCGAACCGACTTATTCAGTACTGCAGAGCGGGCGAGAGAGGGAAGACGAGAAAGAAAGAAAGAAAGAAAGAAAGAAAGGAAGGAAGGAGGCCTTTACATTAAAGTTCTTTCTTTTTGTACATTCTTTCTTTTAATGTAGCATTTCCTTTCTTTCAAAAAAATTTTTGCACTTTGTTTCCTATTCGTTCTTTCCACAGCTAATTATGAAAGGACACTTAATTTATCATAAAATGCTCAGATTAAAAAATATATTAACAGACTGCAGTTCCACACACTGACACTAGAGGCCACTGACAAACTCTGCTCTCGACTTTCTTTCTTTCTTTCTTTCTTTCCTTCTTTCTTACTAATATGGAGTGTTAATCCTTCCTTTGTTTTTTCTTCCTGTTTTTCTTTCACTTTCTCTTTCCTTCCTTTCTTTTAATATTTAATATTTGATTCTTTCACCATATGTTTCTTATTCAGTTTCTTTCTTTCTTCATTTCTCTTTTTCAAATAAGTAGTACTTCCTTCATTCTTCTTTCCTTCCTACAGTAACTTCATTCATTTATTCATTCATTCATTTATTTTTCTTCTTCATAATACAATAACTTTCTTTTTTCAATATGCAGTCTCCTTCTTTCATTTCTTCCTTCTTTAAAAATTCAATTTCTTTCTTATTTTTCTCCTTTTTCTTTATTCCTTCATTTCATCATTCTTTATTTATTCCTTTCTTCATTTCTCATATGACTTTTTCTTCATTCTTTAATGATTTATTTATTTTCTTTCTTTCTTTTTTGTTCCTTAATTTCCTTCTTTCATCCCTCCTTCATTTTTTCTTCTTTAAAATACAATTACTGTCTTTCTTTTTTTAATATGTAGTCTTTCCTTATATATATATATATATATATATATATCTTTTATATCCTCCCTTCCTTCCTTCCTTACGTTGAATATGTGGTGTTTTTAATAAAAGAAGAAAGGGAAGATAAAAAGAGATTACAAATTGGAAAAAAGAAAGTAATTGTATTTTAAAGCAGAAAGAGAGATAGAAAGACATTAGACAGTATGTGATACAGAGCAGCAGCATGACGTTCTCTCCTCACTCTCGTTGTTCTGCGGTGTTCTGTTCTGTTCTGTCCTAGTACACATTTCTGTCCTTTTTCTCCGTGCTCTCGCTCCTCCGCAGCCTGAGTGCACTCCCACATCTCAGCCTTGTACTGATACACCGAGGTCTTCCTCTCATGTGCACAGCGTTCAGAGAGACGAGACAGTCTCACGTATCAGGAACAGACGTCTCAAAACTGGATTATTTTTAATACAACCTCTTACTGCTTATTATAATGTAAACACTTAATCCTGATCAGGGTCACATGATGCTGAATCTGGGGCCTGGAATACATTCCTACATACACGGGATACCAGTCTATATCACACACACACACACACACACACACACACACACACACTCAGCTTGAGGGGTACATTGGGAGGAGAATGTTAGAGATGCAGCTGCCAGGCAGGAGGAGAAGAGGACGACCCAGGAGGAGGTCTATGGTGCGGTGAGGGAGGACATGCAGGAGGTTGGAGTGACCAGGGAAGATGTGGTAGACGGAGTTAGATGGAGACAAATGGTCCCCTGTGGCGTCCCCTAATGGAAGCAGCCCAAAAAAGAAGAGGAATCCAGCTATCTTGTGGTAGCACAGAGCCAGAGAAGCTGGAGGAAACCGTCATGGACATGAGGAGAAGGTGGACGTGCACTCAGACAGGAGACGGATCTCAACCTTCAGGATCTACAGGGTCAGTTCACAGCAGAGACGTCCTCCACATGGCAGCAATACAAACACATTCTGCTCTAAATAAACGCAGATATGCAGAGGAGGGCGTTATTCTTTATTATTGTTGTTCTACAACATGTTTTTTTTATCATCAAAAAGCTTGCAAAAAAATTAAAATTTTGTGTGGAAAATTAAACTGCATTTCGAAAGAAAGAAATAATTTTTTCTTAATTTTCTTTAAAGAAATAATTAATGAAGAAAAGACACTACACATTTGAAAGAAAGAGAAGAAAGAAAGAAAGAAAGAAAGAAAGAAAGTGATTTTATGAAATAATAAATGCAGAAGAAAAAAACACCACCTTTAAAAAAGAAAGAAAGAAAGAAGGAATTTTCTTTTAAGAAATAATTAATGACGAAAAGACACTAGACATTTGAAAGAAAGAAAGATAAAGAATGAAAAATAGAAACTGCATTTTTACAAAAAAAATTACAAAGTAGAAATAAATATTTTTAAAGAAATTACTGATGAAGTCATTTAAGAAAGAAAGAAAGAAAGAAAGAAGAAAAATAAAGAATGAAAGAAAGAAAGAACTGCATTTTTTTTAAAAAGAATTGATGAAAAAAATACTTTACACATTTAAAAAAAGAAAGAAAGAAAGGAAGGAAGGAAGGAAGAAAGAAAAGGGAAAATGCATTTTAAAAAAAAGAATTGATGAAAAAAATACTCTACACATTTAAAAAAAGAAAAAAAGTAGAGGAAAAAGAAAGAAAGATGGAAAGAAAGAAAAAATGCATTTTTTTAAAGGAATAATTAATGAAGAAGATGAGACCTAGACATTTGAAGGACAGGACGTTTGCCAGTGAGACCTGAGATGTGCCTCATGGCTTAAATCCTGCAGCACGACAGACAGGAGCTTTTACTTTAACGCATGTGTAGCTGAGTGAGCATCAGATATGACATGAAGGTCAGTCCTTAACCTGAACGTATGTTACTGTGCCCCGCATGTACAGCCTTCCTTCATGCATCCTCAATAACTGCCTGTTCAGGGTCACGGAGTTTTAGGAAACAAAACCAACAAAATTTAACTAAAATAAAAAAAGCCATAATAGCGACCCAAGACAATTACTGTGCTTATTCGTGAATCCCCGTTCCTGTGTCCGGTCAGGTTTAATTCAAGGGGCAACGACCCGAATCGGTACAGACAGTTCTGCCCTGGCGTCTGTAGAATATTACAACTAATTCAATTATTCTAACTCACTGAGTGGAAAGATGGAACGATATCGATGCTGCATAATAAAACTATGTGGCTGTTATGAAGGCTGGAGCGAGGTCGGATTCCGGTGCATTATCTCTCTCTGTCCTTACAGACACTGTGTGCTCTAGTGTGTGTGTGTGTGTGTGTGTGTGTGTGGAAGTGGAAAAAGTGTGGTGTGGGAGATACAGTATATAGCGTGGTGGTCCTGTGCTCCATCTTGCTTTACTGCCTTTCTGCACACATGACGTTTTCTCACTATCGGGTGTCGGAGGGGGATGAGATACGAAGAAGAGCAGATCGGAAAGATGGGATGAAAGCGCGGGCCAGGAAGTGACACGGAGTGAGAGAGAGAGAGAAAGAGAAAGAGAAAGACAGAGAGAGAGAGAGAGAGAGAGAGAGAGAGAAAAAAGTTGGAATGGAAAATACATTTCTCCGGCTGGAATCCAACTCTCTAGGAAGTTCCTACTTGAACAAACACCGAAACATGAATCTGGAGGAAGGAATCAAAGAAAGAATAAATGCATCTGCCTTTCAACTATTTGTCCTATTTTACCCTCTTAGATATACTGTATTACTATATTATATATATTTATGACATCATAAGTACTATGGTTTTATACCACTGCTACGGAAAATAAAAAAATCATTTCCGATTGGCGCTCAGTGGTCTGTTATTGTCTTTCACTTCACGTAAAGACGGCGTCTGGAGGACAGGATTGTTATGTAACTATGTTGGAATATTACCATAGCAAGCAATATAAACAGTTTACGCCAAGCATATATTAATTTATCACCTAAATCACATCTGTTAAAGAGTTTAAAGATGGACTTTGGCTGTCCATCTAAAATTTATCTCGTACTTCTGCCTATCGAGCCTACAAGAAGCACCTATAGATACATAAATTCTCTTTTCGTATGCATTAAAAAAAAGCAAGTGCTGGATCTGTGGAATGCTGTGACGTCCCAAATAAATAAGATTCATAATTTCACTGAGCGCGAACTGTGCAATGGAAACAGTAACAGCGGACGGCGCACTCTCCAGCGCCTATAACTCTCATCAGACGAGTGTCTTCAAGCTGATTTGTGACTTCTTTCCATCCTCTTCTTTAATTTGTGTACGCGCGGTCACTGAAAACTATCCACGTTGCAATGTCTTGTCATGCACACTCGCGTTCGCTTTAACTAAACAGACAGCAAACACACCAGAGAGTTTCAGGCCTGCAGACAAAGAGCATCAAAAGATGCTAGCACCAAAATTTGTGTGAGTTTATCGTGCTGAGACACGTAGGCATTAGATCTAAGAAGCCACATTAGGAATGTCCAGGAATCTGGGCCATAAAAACTGAGACTAAGCAGAAACTAGAGCTTGAAATACTAGGGCTGTCCAAGAATTTAAGCTGTAAGGACTCTGACCTAGAAATGAAGTCTAGAATGGAGTTATTAAAACCATTAAAGACGGACACTGAGCAAGAGTAAAAGCCATGAAGACTGGGATTCACCAAAAACTAGGACTTTCCAAAAGTGATTGCGATAAAAGCTGGGTCTATCCAAGAATAGAACTGAGAGAGAGATTAATTAAAACCCAGAACCTTGAACACAAGAACTAACTGAATAACACTCACCAAAAGTGGGAGCCAAACCAAAAATAAGACCCCAATGTCTCTAACATTCAAGGGCCGTGAATCTCCGTCCAACCAAACATGAGAGCCCTAAAATACAGTATATAGTACTCAGACCTGGACTAACCAAAAACTATCGTTTGAAACTATAGACTGAAACTAATCAAATCTAGAGCCTTAAATCAATCTGGTGTCTTAAAAACTGGGTCGATCCAAGAACCATCACTTAAAAACTATATCACTTAAACTTTAAGGTTTAAAATGTAGGATTGCCCAAGGACTGTTTGATAAACTCTTAATATATTAAGACTAATCAAGAATTAGAGCCTTAAAGACTTGAACCAACCAAAAGCTAGAGCATTAAAGACTGGGCACTAACTAAGTACTAGAGCCGTAAAGACTTGTAATGTACTAACCAAAAATGGAAATGGACACTAAACAGGACCTACAGCTTTAAGGCCTGGGACTAAGCAAGACCAAGGACTATAGCCTTAAAATGTGGAATAACCAAGAAATAGAGGCTTAAATACTAGAACCAAGAACTAAAAGCTAGAGTCTTAAAGAAAGGGACTAACTAAGAACTACAGCCTTACAGTTGGGGATTAACCAAGAACTTGAGCTTTAAAGACGGGGACTAACAAATAAAGCCTAAAAAAAAATTAAACTAACCAAGAACTAGAGCCTTATGTACTGGAAATAACTAAGAATTAGTGCTATAACAACAGGTACTAACCAAGAACGACAACCTTAAAATTGGGGATGAGCCAGGAACCAAGATCCTTGTAGTCAGGGACTAAAAACAGTTTTTTAACTAGAGCCTTAAAAATTGGGACAAACCAAGAACTAGAGCCTTATAGTTGGGGATTAACCAAGAACTACAGCTTTAAAGACTGGGACTAACAAAGAACTCGAGGTTTAAAGACTGGAACTAATCAAAAGCTAGAACCTTCAAGACAGGGAATAACTACAGCGTTAATATTGTGGATTGACCAAGAAACAAGACAGGGACTAAATAAGAACTAGTGGCTTAAAGACTGAGCCCAACTAAGAACTAAATCCATGGAAAAAACCTGGACTAACCACAGAAGGCTACAGATTTTAAATATTCTCGTATTTTCCAGGACAACGTGATATAATTCTTACTTTGCTGTCGCAGTACTGTAATGCTCTCTCTCTCTCTCTCTCTCTCTCTCTCGTTGAAAGCGTGTAAGCAGATATAAGATATTGTTCTCCATGATAATTAGATTGTTTTATCACACTGTAAATGTATGATATTCTACTCTGCATCATACAGTAGTAAACTCTCTTCTCCTTCTCACATTTGAATCGTCACAGCTGCAGAGCAGCAGTGCCGCAGGGTCCTTCTGAGCCCTCCGAGCTCTCTGCAGATCTTTTTTATTTATTTTTTTGTTAATTTCTTTTGTTTAAATGTCATTTGAAATGTCAGCGTGATTTACAGTATGGCTTCGGCATTGTTTTATGGAAAGATGCTCTGCGATATACGGCCGCGGAGACAGGGTTCTTCCAAACAGCCCACAGCTGGGGGAAAGGGAGTCTGATGACGCCAATAGGTAGTAAAACTACTCTGAGATTCAGCCAAAACACACACACACACACACACACAACACACACACACACACACACTACATCATGGTGCATTCCTTCTCCTATGCTAACACTGCCATTTAAGGCTCCGAAATCTCCTGAACTCGATGCATCCATCTCCTCCATCTTTCTCTCTCCCTCTTCTCTCTCTCATACACACACACTTGCACACACACATTATATATACATATATACGCATGTATATATATATATATAATAATGCATGCAATTTTATTCCCGCTTTTGCCTCTAAGGAGGATTTTCACTTTATCCCATGCTTCTGTGGAATTTCTGCAAATCTCCCAAATAATAATAATAAATAAAAATAAAATAATAATAATAATAATAGTGTATAGTGTTATTTCACTGAAAAGCCAATGGGCATGAGAAACTAAGTTTGCGTACAGTACACATGACCTACATTTATCTGGAAGTCAAGTTCAGAATGACAGAAAGCTAAACAGCGCCCTTTAGTGGAAGAAACTAAAAAACACAGCTGCGTAAAGCTCTTCGAACCTTGAGCTTTTTCTACAGAGATCAGTATCAGCTGTCTTACTGCATACCCTGATGTAGGGGGCGACACACTGTTGATGTTCTGCAAAATATATCATACATGTTTTTTTAATAATAATAATAATAATAATGTTATTTAGAGTTTCACTAACTATGCTACAAAATCTAGTTAACAACCTTTCAAGATATTCAACATTATTGTTATTATTATTATTAATAATATAATATAATATAATATAATATAATATAATATAATATAATATAATATAATAGGCACAATATTATATGCTGTACCATTTTCTCCAGCAAGCTCAGTAAAACCTAACAGCTGTTTTACTGTATAGTTCTGTGTAAAAGTCCTGGGCGCATACAACAATATGGAATATGGACTAAACAACTATACAAGATATTATATAAACTTTAAAGACTGGGACTAATCAAGACTTAAAGCCTTAAAATGGGGACTAACAAAGAACTATAGTCGTAAAGACAAGAACTCATCAAAAGCTAGAACCTTCAAAAGCGGGACTAACAAAGAAATACAGCCTTAATAATGTAGACTGACCAAGAACCAATTGCAGTTAAAGACAGGGACTAACTAAGAACTTGAGCGTTTAAGACTGGGACTAGCCAAAGAAGCCTGTCGATCTATCCATCTAGGAACCTCTGTAGTCCAACTGGGGACGATGAAGGCCAATGGTGACCATTTTATTTATTCCCACTTTCCGACTGTGGTAGAACCTCCGGTCAACATTCACACGCTACGGGAAATTTGGAACGCCAATTAGCCTAATCTGCACGTCTTTGGACTGTAATGGTAACAGAATTTTTGCACAATTAATATAATTCATGCGCAGAGACCCTGAGATGGGAATGGAACCCGGACCCTGGAGGTGCCAGGTGACAGGGCTAACCGTGCCACTATAAAGAAGGCTATAGTTTTCAAATATTCTCACACTTTCCAGGACAAAGTAATATAATTCTTACTATAAAATTCTCCATCTTTTGAACATTTGTTTAAAATCCTTTTCACTCCTTTGGTATTTTTTTTTCATTGTTGAATATTTGAATTGGATTCTGTCGATCTATGTCACATCAGATACAATAATGTAAACACCTACAACCATAAATATTGTTATATCTATTCCTGGGTTTATACTTGCTCAGTATAAAGCCATAAATTATGTTTTCATTCCCGGCCAATGCACACATTCCTTTATATGGCACATTTGCACATTTTGCACACCACAGAACTGTGAACTTTGAACTGTGACCTTGCACATTATTCTGCACAATAACTGGACATGGTCTCTACATTACACTTCAACTCCTCTATATTTTATTATGTTTTATTATATTTCTATATTCCTATTTTTATTCTAATTTTTTTCTAATTATCTAATTATTTGTACATAATGTAAATTTTTAAGTTTTTTTTACAAGCTAAAGTTTTTTGTTTTACACATTTTTCTATATTTCTAATTTGTAAAATTCTCTTATTTCTCTTTATTTCATACTGAAACTTTTATTTTGAATTTTCAGGTGATTAGCAGTTGTATAAGCATTTCACTTTATATCATACTGTATATGTGACAAAAAATATTTTTTTTTTATTTGGGCTCCTGTTCTCTTTTCTTTTTTCCGAAGTGACCACTTGGTGGCGTCAGAACTCTGGGTAACACAAGCAGAGCGGGACATTTGAAGACTTATGTAGTGTTGTGTTTCAGCCTCAAAATGTAATAAGTAATGAGGTGATGGTGCTGGAGACACACTCGAGTGTGTAATCTGCGCTCATACATCTTTGTATGTATGATGTGATCATGACATAAGGTTATGAGAGGTCAAGACTACTTTGCTGTTTATGAAATGTTCATGTCGGTGTTATAAGTCGCTGTTCAGCGCAGCTCACCTTCCTTCCGGAGAACAGCAAGCAGAGTTGGTGCATGGAGCCTCCGTTCTTGGTCAACTCCTTCTTCAGGGTTTTGGGCGAGGGCAGCGTCCAGCCCCCCTTGCTAGCGGTGGAGACCTCCAGGCGGTTGATGGCGTTATCGGAGGTGAAGCAGGTGGTCCGCGGGTCCTGCAGGAGGCTTCCCTCGCTGTGTGTCCGTCTGCGCAGCGAGTTCTGTACGCTCAGACCTCCTCCGCCGTGCTTCTCACACGAGCCCGCCTCCACCATGCTCCTCCTCTTCGTGGGCTCCAAATAGTTATCATCGCTGTCTTCCTCGTCTTCGTCCTCATCCTCGTCTTCATCCTCGTCCTCGTCTTCGTCGTCTGTGCCGGTCGAGGACAGGGCGTCGGCGCTGAAAGAGCGGTCCAGACGTAACTCAGGGATGATAAAGGACGAGGAGGAAGAGGAGGCCGGAGGGTTGGTGTCGTAATCCTCGTCTTTCCCGTTCTTCTCCTCGGCTTCATAGAGTTCAGCGGCATGTAAGCATTCTTCTTCTTCTTCTTCTGTAAAGGGTTTCTTCTCCTCCTCTTCCTCTTCTCCTCTGTCCACCCTCCAGATGTCACTCAGACTGCCCTCGGTGGATGGAGGAGGAGTAGGAGGTACAAGGTGCCTGGTCTCGTCCAGAGGAGTGCTCCCCGAAGTGCCTGTGGTGCCCGGGGCGTCAGACGGGCTCCCGAGTGAGTGCTCGTCATCCGAGGGGCGCCACTGAGCTCCCAGATCACACTGTTCATCCAGTTTAGGCTCCAGCATCTGAGGAAACAGTGAAAATCATAATATGATTACAAATTTACAATGGGCTTTAATGCGTAGAGATATGAAAAATGCTTTTATGGGAATGATTTAATATGATATTATTTATAGATGCTTTGGTTTGATTTGATAAACTGTGATCCAGATTTGATGAACTGTGATGAAGTAATTTGTTAAGAATAAAATAATTAAAATTGCGTGGCACAAGCGGGCACACCGACTCCACTGGGACTGACAGCAAAAGTATTCGCACCTCTTTTATAGAGGCCACACCTCATGACTGACACTAACACACAGAGGCCACACCTACTTCACTTAAACTAACAGCAAAAGAAGCCACACCTCTTTTACAGAGGCCACACCTCCTAAGTGAAACTAACACACATAGGCCACACCTACTACACTGGGACAGGATAGTGGGATGCACTGGGCTAGTAGCCACACCTCTTTCACAGAGGCCACACCCACTTAACTGAAACTAACACACACCTATGTGTATTGTGTTCACTGGGACTGACAACAAAAGTAGCCACACCTCTTTTACTAAGCTAATACTAGCACACAGAGGCCACGCCCACTTCACTTAAACTAACAGCAAAAGAAGCCACACCTCTTTTACAGAGGCCAAACCTACTTAGCTGATACTAAGACACAGAGGCCACACCTACTTCAGTCAAACTGACAGCAAATGTAGCCACACCTCTTTTACAGAGGCCACACCTCCTAAGTGAAACTAACACACATAGGCCACACCTACTACACTGGGACAGGATAGTGGGATGCACTGGGCTAGTAGCCACACCTCTTTCACAGAGGCCACACCCACTTAACTGAAACTAACACACACCTATGTGTATTGTGTTCACTGGGACTGACAACAAAAGTAGCCACACCTCTTTTACTAAGCTAATACTAGCACACAGAGGCCACGCCCACTTCACTTAAACTAACAGCAAAAGTAGCCACACCTCTTTTACTAAGCTAATACTAGCACACAGAGGCCACACCCACTTCACTGGTGCTGATGGCAATATAAGCTACATTTCTTTTATAGAGGCCACACCGGCTTACATCCTTATCAGGGTCTCACACACACACACACACACACAGATTCGAAAGTGCATCATTACACCACTTGAATATCTGAATAATTCTTTAATTAATTTTCTTTGATCACGTGTGTGCTTGTTAGAGCCACTTGTGAAATTAGGCGCATTTTAGACACACGTTTCTGTGTAATCCTGCCACTCTTGTCCAGGCGTGCACACACACCTCAACACACCCACACACACACACACACACACACTGACACTCGGCAAACACACACCACCTAAAGACCTGTTAGTAAGTGCTAATTATAGCAGTAGAAGCTGTGTTTATGAGCTGTGTACCGCAGCTATGAACTCAGGTTTGAGTCTTTCCAAATGATTTGACAGGCTGTTCTGTGATTACACCCCCCCCCACCACCACCACCACCACTCTCTCTCTCTCTCTCTCTCTCTCTCTCTCTCTCGCTCTGCATGTCAAACTATCATTAGCGAACAGTTCGGCAGCAGATTGCCACCTGGCTCTTTCCGCGAATAGTGGTACATTGCTGCACTGCATGTTTACGCCTCGGTGGCACTTCTCAGTATTCCATTTGTTCCGCACCACATGCCTGGAGCGCCACATCTTCAAAAAGGTCATAAGTGATGAAGGTTTAGTAAAACATTTACAGCACGTCCCAGAGTCAACAGACAGTAGCGGCTGTAGAGGAGCTCATGCGGATGGACATACGCAATAACATTAGTGTGTTATCACACACACACACACACACACACATCTCACTCAGTGTTATTATTCTCATTATTACCAGTGTGATAAACTAAATAGAGGTACAAAATGATTTAAGCATATACATGTTCAGGATTGCAACAAATACACACAAAAGACATACACACATTTTCATACTCACACATCTGGAGGAAGGAACTCACGATGGTAAATTTAAACACTTAATGGTTTTTTTTCCAACTCAAAATGTTAACCAAAGCAATTTTTTATTTGCTGAAGAAGAAACTTTTATCCATTTCTAGTAACTTTTAATCTTGTGGAAAACTTTCTGTTATGGAAAAAAGTGAGCTCCGGTTATTGCAGCGATATAAATTATCTTAAAAATCACAACAATGTGACAGTAAGGGAGGGAGATCCCCGCAGAAGGCGGAGCCAGAGAAGGCCACAAAGGCGGAGCCAGAGAAGGCCACAAAGGCGGCGCCTTCCACCCTTACTGTCACATCAGTGTAATACGAAGAATAAATTATCTTTAAAATCACAATAATCTTAGTAAATAAAAGGTTGTAGCAGAAATCGGATGCGAGCTGCAGTTGCGTAACGTCGGGTAACAGCACTAATTCAGCAACAAAAATCCCTTCGACAGTGCGACTGAAAAATGCGCTGCAGTCGTAAATCACCACAAATACAATCACCTCCATCCCATGTTCCTACAGATACCGTTCAAGTAGGTTTAAACCCACGGACCCCAAAAAAAAAAGGCATAAATGGAGTATAAAACATTTTTGGAGGACATTTTCCTGCAAGAAAGTGTTAATTTCCCCTGCGAATGGAGACTTCTGGGACACCTTGTAGTCTCCAAACAATTATATAGGCATCAGCAGGGCGGAAAGCTCTTGTCTAAATGTCGTGCTGTAGTCACTTTTAGATGTTTTTTTTTTTTTCTTTTCTTTTCCCGCAGGCCGATTCCCCTCTGTTTGCTCGGCTGCTGTAGCTCAGCGGGGAGACGAGCTGTTTCGGGAAATCTCTCCCAGAATAAATTCACTTCGGAGCAAAAGCTTCTGCATTTATTTATTTATTTATTACCTGACAAACAAGTGAAACTCGGCAGTGATATAGAAAGTCACATGACTGAGAGAGAGAAAGACGGATAGACAGGAAAAGTTTTAAAAGATTTAGTGTCTATTAGCGTGCACTTGATGGCAGGGTGGCGTAGTGGTTAGCACCGTGGCCTCGCACCGCCAGGGTCAAAGGTTCGTCTCGGGTCAGTGTGTGTGTGTGTGGAATTTGCACGTTCTCTCCGTGTTTGGTGGCCTTCCTGCAGGTACTCCAGTTTCCTCCCAAAGACATGCTAATTAGAGTTTTCAAAAAATTGCCCATAGTGAGTGTGTGTGTGTGTGTGCTTGTGTGACCTGCAACAGATTGGCAACTCTTCCCATGGGATTCCGGCGATATTTGCTCCTGTAACCCTGTACAGGACAAGTGGTATAGAGTCTGAGTGAGTGAGAGACTACTATTTAGTAGTTTAGTCCACAAGGTGGCGCCATATGGAACTCTTGACAAACTTTCTAATGAAGTCATCTTAATTTTCTACGATTAAAGAAATTCAGGAATGTTGGAAAGCTTGTCCAACCCTGTATGAGTCCATTAATGTGTAGCATTAGACCAGTATGAGGCCAAAAATTATGATTTTTTTAAAAAGATTTTTGTTCATATTTTCAAGCAATTAAGAATATACTTTTTACTCCTGCGGTGAAAGTTCATAGCATTGATTAACAGTTTTTTTCCTATTGTGTCCAAGGTTCACGAACAGTTCAGTCAAAAAATCGATTTCTATGACATTACTAGCTGAACGGATAAACAGCGGCTGATGTAGCATCTTTACACCGACTTTAGGTTTTTGAATTTGTTATCGAATCAGTATCGACTGCGCGGACATTCAGAGATCGGATGACGCGACGTTATGAGAGAAAATGAATTGCTATTGATTTTAACATCACAACATACATGGTGTATTGATGATGTCACACAACTAAAAGCTAATCAGTGTCCATTAAGGCTGGATGTGAAGCGATTGGATTGCAAAGCACTTGGCAGGATTCACGTTTTAAACAGACGAGGCGAGGCGAGACGAGGGCAGCCTGACCGAACCGACCATTAGCCATTTCCGTTCCTGGCTTCTGTTTCTGAAACGTCTCGCTGAAAACCATCTGCTCTTCAGAACGTCTTCTCGGTCCTGACGAGCAGGGGACGCCTTCAGGCTCTGTCCCCTGCACTTCATTAATTTGTTCTGGAGCAGTGCTGCGTCTTTAAATAGTAAATGGGATACAAGAACTCATCAAAATTCCTTTCCAGCTATAATGAGTGAAGTGGATATCTGATTAAACAGCAGTTTGGGATTTTATTATTTTTATTATTGTTGTTGTTGTTATTTTATTTAATTACATTTTTTAAATAAATTTTTTACTATTTGTTAATTTGCAAGATTTTAAAGATTGCCAAAATCACATGCATGTTTCAACCCGAGAAGCGTACATGCTGTAAAGGTGATAAATCTCCTCACACACCCTACATGTGAAATAGTATCGTCCAGAAATACATTTATGAACAATAATAAATTTAAAGTGTGACAGAAATATAAGTAAATAAATTGTAAATAACATAACGTAATGCGTAAATAAATTGTAAAGCTAAATATAGAGTTGATAAATTACCTATGTATACCATAATTTTATATTTTATACAAATAATAAATGATTTAGGTATAATAATATAATCAATCATATGTATAATCAATCATTAATAAAAACAAAAGTTAATATTTTATATTATAAATCACATATTCACATAATAATTTAATAATAAAAAAGT
>JAQMYJ010000017.1:2941630-2953421 GCA_030014305.1 Clarias laeviceps
TGTCTGTGTGTGTGTGTGTGTGTGTCTGTGTGTGTGTCTGTGTGTGTGTGTGTGTGTGTCAGTTTAGGTACAAGTCCACTCAGAGTCAATAGATGCCCTTTCTTCTTTTCTCTTCTCACTGTCTGTCTGTCTGTCTGTCTGTCTGTCTGTCTCTCTACCTCACACACTTTAGTACTACTGTCTCTCTCTCTGTCTCTCTCTCTCTCTCTCTCTCTCTCTCTCAGTTTCCCTGTTCATTCATGCTCCCGTTCTCTTGCTCACTCGTCTTCCCTCTACAGTAATTACAGCCGAGCGTGTACACGCTCGCGGCTGCTGAGCCATTGGAGGGATAGAGAGGGGTGGAGGACAGGATAGAGGGAGGGGCAGAGAAAGGGATAGACAGAGAGAAAGACAGAGCGAGAGAGAGAAAGAACGAGAGAGACTGCAGTACCCATGTTGTTCTCTCTCTCTCTCTCTCTCTCTCTCTCTCAGGAGACCGGCGTCCCGCTCCTCTGTCTGCTATTTTTAGCAGCCGTGAAATCAAAGCCCCACAATGAAAACTGGGCTCATGACACACACACACACACACACACACACACACACACGTGTACAAGCACACAAACAATTCAGTAATGGCTGTACGTGTTGTAAATTTGGGTCACAAACCATGACACAGTCTCAAGGTCATTCTGTACAACTGTTATTTGTAGTACGCCACGTCAGTGAGTTACTGTACATTATTACTGTAGCTTGTCGCTAACCCAAAATGCTAATGCTAAAGTAGCTACCTAGACGTCTGTATCATGCAAATTAATATTCTTCAATAACAACTGAATCAATTCATATGCAAAGGCATAAAGGTTACAGTCTCAGCCACGCAAGCTCCGCCCACGTCTGGTAACTTTTGTGCACTTTTCAGCCCCACAAGGTCGAGATCCAGAATCGGTGAGAATGGCATCCGTCCAAGGCATGTCAGAAATTGTTTATGCAGTTTTAAATGAATAATAATCTTCATGAATCTTGGTTGTCTGTCGTTCGTCTGGTACGCTTTTTATGAAAGTGGGCGGGGCTAGGGTTCATACTTTTATGACTTCATGTAATTCGTATGTACTGCAAATCCAAGCACACGGCAGAACCGCAGGAATAATGCAGGTCCTGTTAAGAGACATCTGGACCGAGTCCGTCTGCCGCTGGAGGAAAAAGTGCCTGTGGTTGATCCGGATTTGTAAATAAGACTAAATCTCGAAGCTTTTCCTGTGTGAAGTACAAACTCAGGGCAGCTGTGGAGTGGAGGGGTAATGCTGAATAACACAGCTCTGTCCCTTTATAATTCATGACCTGCTGCAGCCGCTGAGTGCTGGGACACGTGTAGAATGTGGAAATGACAAGGCACGGATGGACGGAGGGACAGGAGGAAGGGAGGGACGTCATTTTATATAGAACTGTGTTTAAACAGAATCTGAGCTGCAAGCAATCAGGCTGTGTGAGGTTGAAAGATATGATGACGAGGAAGAACAAGAAGGGGATAAACAGATGATGATGATGATGATGAAGACAGAAGAGTAAAGAAAAAGAGAACATGATCGAGGACAAGAAGAAAAAGAAAATGATGAAGAAGAAAAAGTAAAAAAACATGATGATGATGATGATGATGGAGAATATGATGGTAAAGACAGAAGAGTAAGGAAAAAGAGGGAATGAAAAAGGAGAAGAAGATGATGATAAGGTCATAAAAAGGAAGATGAAGAAGATGATGATAAGGATGATGATGAAAAATGATAAGATGATGATGATAAGAAAGAAGATGAAGAACAAAAAGATGAAAAACAAGATGAGAATAAAATATAAGATGAGGATAAAGAAGATGATGAGGATGATGGTGAAGATGATAAAGAAGAAGAAGAAAAGAAAAACAAGAAGATGATGATAATGATGATGAATAAGAAGACAACACACACACAAAGTCTGATCCCAGATTTTTGCCTGTGTGTGTGTGTGTGTGTGTTGCTTTGACACGTTAATAAGCTGGAGTACAGTGTTAAACACATCATCACATGAAAAAGTCAGCGCTATTGACTGAACTGAACTGAACGTTTTCTTTTTCTGAGATTAAACAAGTACACGGTCCATCAGAGTGACTGCGCTGGCGTTTAAAGCACGGACAGACGATCGATCTCTGGTCCAGGACGCACCAGAGATCGACAGCATCGCGTCAATACACACCTCAGACGGATCTGAAAGCTGTGTGTAACAAATCACAAGCAAAAAATATTTACACATAAACAATCACTAAAAAATAAATCCCTGACTCTGGTTCTGATTCTTGTTCCCAAACTGAAACCGACTTTTAAGCACAATGAGCTTTTTACGACGCTCCGCCCACATCTAGTAACACGTCGTACCCTTTACGAGACTCTTTACGAGACTCTTCGGTCCACGAGCTTCAGGATCGTCACACTGTGATATGACTGGTGCCCATATGAGAAACCGGATTAAAAGCAATTTACTTGTATAAAATCACAAACTGCAAATAATGCACATAATTATAGCGGAAAATAAAGAAATAAAATTTGTATCACCATGAAAAAAATAACAATGTGTCGATGTACAAGTTACTGTAGCAGATTTGTATTAGTTTTTTCCCCTTTTTTCAGTAAAAGTTTTTATTTATTTAGTAAATTAGTAAGTAAGTTATTTACTTATTTTTTTTTTTATCACATCAATAATAATGAATGCTTAAATAGTGTAATTTTATAAAAATACAAATTCAAGCCTTTTTCCACCCTGTCATGGATTTATTTATTATATAATTTTTCTATTTGTAATTAGCATTTTTACATGTTAAAACACTGAAACGAAAAAAAAATTAAACAAAGTACTTGAAACACATATTTCTATGCAATGAATATCTAAATGTGGTTAAAGTTTATTAAAATTCAAGTCCATATTTAATTAAAAAACATTTGTTAATTAACACGTCTGTTTTAAAAAATATATATATTTTTTTCAGTGCAGAATTCTTTTTTTTTATTTTGTCACTAGAGTTGGATTGCATTAAAACTGTACGATATTTTTTGCCACAAAAATATTTTAAATATATATTTCTCAATTTCTGTGCATTCTTTAAATGTTTTCTGCTTACTGTAATGTTATATATATATTATTATTTTTACAATTTTAAGCCCTTTTCTGCCCTGGCATTTATTTATTTATTTATTTATTTATGTATTTAAAAAACACATGCATAAACTCCTGCATGACTTTTATTTATTTTTTATTAATTCATGCTGAAAGAGCGGCAAAGCTCTTCTTTGGTTTCCACCAAGAAGCTGATTAGTTTCCTACAACCGCATACAAAAGCCTACAACTCAGGCTCTGTTTTTTTATTTGATTTAAAAAAAAACATCCGCTAGCCACATTCTGACCTAACACACTCACACACACACACACACACACACACACACACTGTGTGCTGGCTTCTTATTAATAAACTTGTAACATGTTATAGAATCTTTATCACCCCGCCCATCACACACACACACACACACACACACACACACACAAACCAAGTCACCACTCAGGTGTCACTCACAGTAGCAGGCACTTAGTGACTATTTCTAGCCCGTGTGAGGTCGACACTCAGGCGCTGACCCTTGGATGTTTAGAGAGAAACATTTCTAAATAAAAACGCTGGAACATAGAGAACGATCGCTTTGAGTGCAACGAATAAACGACACAGTGTACTCGAAACACACAGGATGTTTTGTGAAATTTACACAGCACGCAAGACTCTTTCTCGTGCGCGTGATGCGTTCGAGTACGAAATAACCAGTGAGCTTTATATTAAAGTTCGCAGGTTTTCTCGTGCAGTCGTGTCGAGACGGTGCGAGCGGCCGGTGAATGATAGCATTGTGCAGGCTTTCTGCTCGCTCTGCCAACTCGACTCAATACCATCCAGAAGGCCATGTTTGCATGCCTGTGTGTGTGTGTGTGTGTGTGTGTGTGTGTGTGGCTTGCTGGGGTGAATAATGACTGATCCAGACCTCAGGCACTTCCCAAAGTATAAAAAGGAGCAAACAGGTCAGAGGTGTATTTTTAACTTAAGGGAAATATATACTCATGTCAGGTTTTCTACCGTAAGAATCCACTAGAGTACGCAGGATGTTGGAGCATTGTCAAGAACTCCTCAATCTGATTGGTCAGAAAGTCTCTTTTAATTCAATTCAATTCAATTCAATTCAATTTTATTTATTTAGCGCTTTTACCAATGGTCATCAGCTTCACTAAATAAAAGGAAAATTTATGGAAGTGTGTACAGTATGTATATGTGTGTAATTATGATACTGTTGTTGTTGGTCTTTCGGCTGCTCCTGGCAAGGGGTCGCCACAGCGGAATATCCAGTCCGCACAACAATTATGGTACTAAAGATACTAAAACACCAGCTGCAAATCAGAGGCTTACCAACTTCTACAAGGAGAAAACTACGAGTTCAGATCCCAATGTCTGTCCTCTTCTTTTGAGCAAGACTCCTAAACCTAAATAAGTTAAACTTCTATATGTCCCCTTCATATTTTGCTTCCAAAAAGCCAGACTTTTCTTGAATATTACATTTTTTGAGGGAGACTTTTTTCTACAACTACCAGTCTGGAAGGGTGAAGACTATCATGTGCTTCCTCTAACCATGTGATGCCACTTTTTGAACTGTGATCTCACTCCCCCATTGGGGATGGCGTGACACACTCGGAGGACAACGCTAATCCTTCCTTCCGCTTGTGTGAGCTCACGGACAGCTGTGATTGGTTGTAAAGCCATGATCGATGTGCTAAGTGCCTCCCAACTCTCCCCACTGAGAGAGGTTGGCCAATCAGCTCTCTCTTGTGACAGCATCACCCGAGATTCAAACTTGATGATAAGGTGAAGACTTTACCGTTGCCCATCGGGGGCCCTGAATTTCTTGTAAATAGTTCTCCAGGCTTCCTGAAGTACGTATTTTGCTGTACAGTACAGACCGGTCCCTTTACCTGAGCAGTTTCAGAGGAATGTTGTTGTTTCTTAAGCCACACAGTGACCTATAAATCATTCAATCATTAAGAAAACCATCTAACTTAAGGCATGAACCAGTGAGAAACAGGTGCAGATGATGACAGATGATCCGGCCGATGATTAGTATACTGATGATACTGAATGCTGAGGGGTTGGAACAGACGAAAGGGGAAAGGAGGTTGCTGCTGAAGTTGTTATGCAGCCTGGTGGTGGACGTGGTACAGTGTATCCAGGAAATTGGACAAATGAAAAACAAAAGAAGAAGTTGAAGGACCAGAAAACTATCTGCAGCTGATGAACATTATGTCAAAGTCACAGCTTTAAGAAATAGGATTTGCAAATTGCAAAGTTTGGCAAATTGCAAAAACATCTAGACAGAAAATCATTGCCAACAGGATTTATGGAGCGATGAATCTAATTTTGGAATTTTTAGCTCAAATCATCATCAATATGTACGAAGGAGGTCATCTATAAAACATGGTGGAGGATCTGTGATGGTTTGTTTGGTTGCATGTCAGCCGAAATTGATCTCATCAAAATTGATGAACTTATGAACGAGGAAAAGTGCCGTCAGATTCTAATCCTCCATGTAATACCATCTGGAAAAGATGACTTACAGAATGACATCAGTCATGGACTGGCCTCCAAAAAACCTGGATCTAAAATATTATTGAAGCAGTGTGGGATCATCTTGACAATCAACTTCTAAAGAAGAGCTTTGTAGTGTCGTTCATGATGCATGGAGAACTAGTCCTGAAAACTACTTAAAGAACTTACAAGAAAGAGAGTTCAGGCTGTACTGAAGAATAGCGGTCACGCCAAATACTGACTTTAGAATTATACAGTACAAACTCTCTTTGTGTTACATACTGTACATGAATGGGAAGGAAGGGAAAAAGCACATGTGGTCTAATGAGCCCAGACTGATCCTATTCCAGAGTGATGGGCGTGTCAGGGTAAGAAGGGAAGAGTATGAAGTGATGCACTCATCATGCATAATGTCCACTGTACAAGCCTCTGGAGACTGAGTGTTATGATCTGGGGTTGCTTTAGTTGCTCAGGTCGAGACTCAGCAATGTTACAGTATGTGGCGACCAGGTTATCACATATATGGAGTTTTTCTTCCCTGATGGCACGGCCGTATTCCAGGACTCAGATTGTGAAACGGTGGTTCTGGGAGCATGAGGAATCATTTTCACACATGAACTGGACACCGCAGCAAAGCTAAACGACACTGAATTCATTTTTAGAGTATGGCCAGGTAGTGCGTGTTTGCACATTTTGAAATAAATAATTGTATCTAACATCTCATTTCCAGCAACAGACACTATAAACAAACGAGGGGTGGGTCAAGACTTTTTTCACAGCACTGTATATATCTTAATATGCATTATATGTTAATAAAAGTTTATCAAAAAAAAAATCAACGAACAATGCAGTTTTGTTTTAGCTACGTATTTTGTACCCGAGTCTCTTTTTTTGTTTGGTTCATTTTATTGTGTAGTTTCTAAGTATTAAAACTGTTTGTTAAAGTAATAAAAACAAACATTATGTGATGAATATGGATGTCAGCTGATCATCATGATATTATATCTCTATTGAGTACACATTCACGACACATGTATTATCACCTATTAGCAAATAAAACTCAATCAATTAATATAAAACCAAGCACATATATAAAACCTATATATATATATATATATATATATATATATATATTACCTTAGACTCTTGTCACGCTTTTACATCCAGCTTCTCCTTCCCGTTATCTCAGAACTGAGATTATCGAGATATTCCCCGACCTCCGAATCTAGAGCGTGGATTGAATCGGACGAGTCGGCGAAGCAGAATGTGACCCCGTGTGGACGCGAAATCAAAACAGTATTCTGACTCCGTCAAGTCCTGTTTCTTTTTATAGCTCAGGACAGGTAAATGAGTCTGGGGTTTGGTCTCGGCCCGTCTCTCCGCACTGAGTAGATGAAAAAAAATTTGCGCTCCCGTGAGACAGGATAGGATTTGCCGTCTATACCGGAGACGGTGTGGAAATGCAACCAAGTGTAATAAAAGTATCAAGAATCATTTGTCTCTCCTGCGATCCTCATTCTGCCTCAACCCCTGTTTATATTTATCTGCTTGCCTTACTGGGAAAGAGCTGCAGAGTCATGTGAGTCATGTGGCTTTTTCAGTCGACAGTCATTACTCGCAATAAAACATAAAGTTCAGTTCTTATCAAAGGACCACCCCGGTTTAAAGAGAGGCAGGGATTTGACTCGGCACTGATTTGCTGCTCTCTGTTTCATATTCAAGGCCACTATATGAGATCCTGTCAAGCTCAGGAGTCCCTTCCTGAAGAGTTATTAGACTCGAGTGTGTAGTAAATACGGGGAGAAGGACATCAGGGTGTCACTTTCTTGCCGCGTCAGGATCAACTCTCAGTCCAGGTGGGATTGTGTAACCTTTCTAACTTGCCCATTTGGTGTTGATGACTTCAGCCAGATATACACACTGATCAGCTCAGCTCGCTCACGGGTGATATTTCAAATGGAAACTGCAATAAAGATACTTGACATGGGAATAATACAACTGGCAGGAAAAAAATTAAGTACGACAAGCACAAGCACAAGTGACGTCAAAGAATCTTTATCTTCAGAGCAATCACATCGAGGAGCAACGGAAAAACAAAAAACAAGCATGAAGGAGAAAACAGGCTATCTTTGGTAGAATACCAGGGACGGGACTTCTAAAGAAATTTCTGGTGAATGAAGGCATAAAAATGATTGACATTTACAGAAGACTTCAAGCACAGAACAATGATGAGACTCTTAGCCGCAGTAAAACATGTGAATAGTATGAACATTTCCAGGCCAAAGTGTCTCAAAGTCCAGTGCAGTCGTTCCTGTGAACATTCAGCGAGTGGAACACCGATCCTTAAAAACTGACTTAACTGGTCACTAACTTGCAGAAGAGACACATCTGTCTGTGGGAACTGTGCACACAATCATTCACCAAAACCACTTGCACGTTACAGGAACTCGGCTGGGAGCTGTTGTCTCATCCCCCATACAGTCCTGACCTTGGGCAAACATTTAAGGAGTTCCTGGGACGCCAGCGTCTCAAAGATGAAGCAGGCAGTCCGATCATGGATCTGGCATACTGAGAAAACTTGATGGTGTCCAAGCACTAGTGATACACTGGGATAAGTGCATTAGTGTAGCAGGGAATTATATAGAGTAATAAAAGGAGTTTTGCTCTGAGCATTGTTATGGTTACAACTTCACATGAGCCAGGACACATCTGATTGGACAAATTCTGTAATGTGGTAACAGAAACATTTCTAAGAAAAGTTGTCCTTAGCTCTCAAACTGTTCTCAGAACTGTCAGTATTTGTCCACTTACGAATTCTGGTTCTGGAATCTGTCCGAACAAAATATGGGAACCAGGGTCACATTAAAGGTTCGATATTTTACTCTTTCCTGAACAAGTTAACACAGGTCTGACTGTCGATAGATCTCCCAGAATGCTCTATTGTTACCGTATTACTGCTCCAGTTGAAATACCCCTCAGACAATTCAATGACCTCAAAGTCATTTTATCTCCTCACTTCTCGTCTGAATGTGCTGTTTCAGTGTTCATGTAAATGCCTAGAAACTACTGCCTAGCCACGCCCCTCCAGACAACAGCAGAGCTGAGCAACCAACCAGTGCAAGGTTATCCTAACATTTGATTATTTGTCACATGTATAGCGCCCCCTGGAGCAGATAGGGTTAAGAGTCTTGCTGATAAAGTCAACAGTGGAAGCCTGGCGATGCTGGGACTTGAACCCCCGACTTAGCCTTAACAGTTTGAGCCACCACTACCCGCCCATCCATCCATCCATCCATCCATCTTCAACCGCTTATTCAAAATCAGGTCGCGGGGACCACTGCCCCATCTTCTTATATGATGTCATTATGCGGAAAATCTAATTGGTTAATTGGCCAAATCGCAGCCAATACAAAAATGGACAAAAACAGGTATTCGTTTTTTTTCCCTCATTAAACAAGACTAAACTGTAAATCTTGCATAATAGGTCCCCTTTAAGGAAGTTTGAGGAATTAAAATTGAGTTTTGCTAAATAATTTTAAACATGTTAAGGATCTTAAACTAATAACAAGCCTTAACGATCCTAACGTACAGTATGATGCAGATCAATCCCTGCTATCCGTTTTCACCCAGATGAGGATGGGTTCCCTGTGGAGTCCGGTTCCTCACAAGGTTTCTTCCTATTGCCATCTCAGGGAGATTTTCCTTGCGACTGTCATCATTATCTTTGGCTTGCTCATCAGGGACAGTGTTTTCATTCTTATTCATGCTGTACATTCACATTTCATACAAACTTCCATAATTCTTAGTATTGTGTAAAGCTGCTTTGCAACAATGGCAATTGTTAAAATATGCACTATACAAATAAAATTAAATTAAATTGAATTAATGCTGATGACTCTAGTTTACATTTATTTCTTTTTTTTATATCAGTGCTCGAGGCAGTATTTGTTTATTGTTAAAAAGTGTAAAAGAAGATTCAGTCAATAAATTCACAAAATTTCCATTTAATTTCAGCTTCGCTTCATGTTTATTAACTAATTCAGTAAAAAAAAAAAAGGAATAAAGCATTGGGGGTTGTGATAAAACAAGAAAATCATCAAAGTTCAAGCAGAGATACTGTTGCCGTCTCAGAGTGGATTATTTTCGTACGCGTACAGCGAGTGCTTTATTCCTCTTATACCACAAAAATGATTGAATAAAGGTCAAAACATAAAGTTAAAGTTTCAGCTCTGGCTGTAAAAGAGCACTGACACTGGAGCCTCCTTCCACAAATGTTAAGAGAATGAACTTCCACATATCTTTCCATCTACCTTCTAAGGCTAAGTGTAAGCTGTTACAGTACTGTAAAAATGGCTCATGTTATAGTGAACAAATCAGAATAGAGAATTCAACAGTGCTGTGATTTGAGTCAGTTGCACACTTGATGGGGAATCTGTGGATTATGTGAAAACACTCCATAATCATAAATTAGATCGTTTTATGAGTTGATGAAGATTAGAGATTCTGCAGCGATCCTCTGACTCACTCTGACGTCATACTCGCGTTAGTCACCAAAGTAGTCTGGTGTGCTTTAATATTCTGCGTCTGTACAAACAGGGGAACCCAATCATCTCACAGAGAGAGAGAGAGAGAGAGAGAGATAGAGAGAGAGAGAGAGAGAGAGAGAGATAGAGAGAGAGAGAGAGAGAGAGAGAGAGAGAGAGAGAGAGAGAGAGAGAGAGAGAGAGAGAGAGAGAGAGAGAGAGACAGGGTCTCAGGAGAGGAGGGGAGGGTTGGAGTCGGGGTGATGAGTCAGGTGATTAGTGACTTGAGGACACACTGCTTCTCTCCCACTGAGGAAACACACAAGACGTGAGGGAAACAACGACCTCGCCCACCCCCCCGGTCACAGCACGGGACTGGAGACGAGCCCATGAGCAGAATCAGAGCGCTTAAATCATCATGGAGGACAGGAACCCGCTGAGCCGAGACTGAAGTGCAGCAGAGTTTAATCGTAGCACACGCTAATAAACGCCAGGTTATACGAGTGCGGTGTTGGGAGTGAAACACACACAAACACACAGACACACAGGATACAACAAACATTCACATATGGATGCTATAATCCAATCAAATATGAGACTGTAGTCCACTGCACTGTACAGGAACGACTACAACCAGCATCACGCTGCGTGTAAAACTCCAGTCCTGAGCGATTCTCTATAATGTGACGATCTGTCTGCTGGTTGGTTTATTCAGAATAACAATATTATTATATAAATAATTAGGCAGTGAAAGAAAGAAGGAAGGAAGAAAGAAGGAAAGCTTTATGAACGTGAAGAAAAAGAAAAAAATTGAAAGAAGAAAGAAAGAAGAAAGAAAGAAAGAAAGAAAGAAAGAAAGAAAACTTTATAAACATGAGGAAAAAAGAAAGAAAGAAAGAAAACTTTATAAACATGAGGAAAAAAGGAAATTTGAAAAAAGAAAGAAGGAAAGAAAGAAAGAAAGCTTTATAAACATGAGGGAAAAAGAAAATTTGAAAAAAGAAAGAAGGAAAGAAAGACGAAAGAAAGAAAGAAAGAAAATTTTATAAATGAGGAAAAAAGAAAATGTTAAAAAAGAAGAAAGAAGGAAAGAAAGAAAACTTTATAAACATGAGGGAAAAAATTTTAAAAGAAAGAAAAAAGAAAGAAAGAAAGAAAACTTTATAAACTTATAAACATGAGGAAAAAGGAAATTGGAAAAAAGAAAGAAGGAAAGAAAGAAAGATAGAAAGCTTTATAAACATGAGGAAAAAAAGAAAAAAGAAAGAAAGAAAGAAAGAAAGAAAGAAAACTTTATAAACATGAGGAATAAAAGAAAATTTGAAAAAAGAAAGAAAGAAAGAAAGAAAGAAAGAACTTGAAAAAGAAAGAAATAAAATTAGATAAATGTTAGAAAAGAAAGAGCAAGAAGAGGATAGAAACAAAGTAAGAAAACTTTATAAATGTTGGAAAAAGAAGAAAATTTAATAAACAAAAAAGTCAAAAAAATTCAAAAATGAAAGAAAGAAAGAAAGAAAGAAGTAGTGCTGTGCTAAACATAACAAACAAAATACAAAGGTCAGGACAAATCGATTGTGTGTGTGTGTGTGTGTGTGTGTGTGTGTGTGTGTGTGTGTGGGTGTGTGTGGGTGTGGGGGGGGGTGTGGGGGGGGGGGGG
>JAQMYJ010000017.1:2975612-2989788 GCA_030014305.1 Clarias laeviceps
TACACATTTACATTCCATACAAACTTAAATAATTCTTTTGATTGTGTAAAGCTGCTTTGCGACAATGACAATTGTTACAAGCGCTATACAAATAAAATTGAATTGAATTGAATTGAATAGAATCATCGTAGAATATAGAATGTTACTCATGCTGTGATCACCGTCTGGCCAGTTTTATCCCATTCTACCCCTTTGGGATTTGACCAATATCTCCAGCTTTGATTCCTGGATTAACGCTAACACACACTCGTGTCCTGGAAAATCCATGTTACAAGCGTCTTCCTCAGCTTTAACATGGTTACAGAATCGGTGTATTTGGGTGAATTTATTTTTAGAACTACCTGACTGCGCACAAGAGTTTTAAACCGTCGGACACGAGCAGTAAGTAGGAAGATGTCTCCATGCTGCACTGACACATGTCCTCCTCTGCATAAAGAGAAATAAATAAAGCTGCTCATTATGAGGAAGAAGCGGTGGCAGGTCGACGGGTGAAACGGATCCCGTCATCGTCACGTCTCCCGCAGAGTCACTTCCTGTCATAAGCGACAGCTACACACTCCCAGCCGGAGACACTACACCCGGACATCTCAGACATCACACACCACACGGTCGCAACCTCGCGCCTGGAAAAACGCTCTGTTTTAGGAAACTAATTGGACAGACTGCATATTTTGGGTCCTTTTTTTTTTTTACACTATCTACAGCCATGGGCCATGTGTTGAAAGCTTCAGTCGGCCCCGTCTGCTGTGTTTAAAATAGGCGAGAAGTTGTTAAAAAATTCATCGAGATTTAATTAGGTGATACAATGTTGTTTTCAGAAGGGGGGTGAGGAAAGAAAGAGGACAGTGACGTCGACGGTAATCGCTCAGGGAGGAAAGGAAAACAGACTTGAGTAGAGAGGATTAGGAGAATTAGAAGAGAGGTAGAGGAGGCGAGAGAAGTCTAGAAACAAATGGAGCTTCTGTAATTACTACAAAGAATGATGTCAGAAAATGTTCTGCTTAGTTTTACACTGGGGGGAGGGGCTGTAATATAACGCAACCTGACTCTGTGCCCTAAACACACAGCTGCAAATAAATAGAACACAAAAACTCTTCATAAAAATGTCGATGTACAGTTAGATAAGCTGATAAAAAGAAGGATGGATGGTTTGAAGACTAGATAGGACACTAGACAGTGGAATGAATTGTTGGGTAAATTAATGAATGATTAAAATAAACATACAGATGGATGGATGTATTTATGAACAACTGGTTAGAAAGCTAAATAGAGGAATAAATGGTTGGATAGACACAGATGGATGGATGGATGGATGGATGGTGCGTGTTTAGATAGATGGATGGATGGATGGTGAATGTTTAGATGGATGGATGGATGGTAAATGTAAAGATGGATGGATGGATGGATGGATGGTGAATGTTTAGATGGATGGATGGATGGATGGTGAATGTTTAGATGGATGGATGGATGGATGGATGGTGAATATTTAGATGGATGGATGGATGGATGGATGGTGAATGTTTAGATGGATGGATGCATGGATGGTGAATGTTTGGATGGATGGATGATTGGATTGATGGATGAATGAATAAATAAATGATTGGTAATTTTTAGGATAGTTGGATGGGTGGATGGATGAATGAATGGATTGATGGATAGATGGTCCAGGGTGAATGTTTAGATGGTGAATGTTTACATGGATGGATGGAGTGGTGGATGGATGGTGAATAGATGAATGGATGGAACGATTGATGATTGAGTAAATGATTGGATGGATGGATGGATGGATGGATGATCTAGTGAATGTTTATATGGATGGATGGATGGATGGATGATCTAGTGAATGTTTATATGGATGGATGGATGGATGGATGGATGATCTAGTGAATGTTTATATGGATGGATGGATGGATGGATGGATGGATGATCTAGTGAATGTTTATATGGATGGATGGATGGATGCTCAGTTGGGTACACAGATAACAAAATGAATAGATGGATAGATAAGTGGATGGAAAGTTAGATACAGGAATGAATAATTGAATAAAGGAATTAATTGTTAAATAGATATAAAGATGGATGGATGGATGGATGGATAGATGGGTGGATTTATAAACAGTTGCCTAGTTGGCTGGGTGGAGAAACGAATTATTAGACAGGTAGTGAGATGGATGCGTATAAAACACACGTATAAACAGGCATTTTAATGATGCATAGACAAACAGACAAACAGATGATTAAGCAGACAGACCGACAGACAGACAGTGAGAGAATAACCTGCAGGTAACTCACCTCAGTCATGTGGATGAGGTAGAAGCGAAGCTCATCACTGTGATCTGTATACAAACAGAAACATGATGTCAGCGATGCAGGAAACTCAAGAACACTGATTAAATGTATCTCACCACTGCGCCACAGTGAATTCCACAAGTAAACAATCATGCACACACACACACACACACACACACACATACACAGAGTGAAGGAGAGTTTGTGTTGGTGTATGATATAAATCCCTGCTACTGCCCAAGCTTTAGTCTCATTTCTGATTGATTACATTGATTTCCTATTTGTTGTTCCCAGCTGTCCATCACACTGTCTCCCCGCCCTCTCGCAGGCTCACTCTGTCACTCACTGGGAGACAGGCTCCGACAGACGGCTCTGATTGGTGACTGCTTGCTTTGCCTCTCGGAACAGTCCAGACATCGCTTATCAGCATCCAATCTTTCCAAAGAGGGAAAAGAGTTTAAAGGCACGTCAGAGTTACGAGCGATGGAGGAGTGTGAGAATACTGCAGAGTGTCCGACCATCGATCAGGCTCACACACTCATACAGTGTCGATAAACTCCTGGAATAAAGTCCTGTAGTAAACACTGATCTAAATGAGTCCAGGATGGAAGGCCTGAGTGAGACGGACGAATGGATGGACAGATGAATGGTAAGGATCAGACACGGATTTTGATTGACAGCACAGGGGAAATGATCTTGTAAATTATACAAATCATGCAGACAGACAGACAGACAGAGGATTTAGCTTGTTAAAGTAACCAGCATGAATTATACCAGTGATTCCTTATTAGACAGATGACAGATGGACAGGCGGAGACGGACAGGAAGCAGAGGGAAAGAAGGCAGACAGAAGAGAGACATACATACAGTAAGGCGAACAGACACTTAGCAAGATAAACAGACACGTAGAGAAACAGCAGACAGATAGACGACAGATGAAGACACACAATACAGGCATAGACAGACAGACAGACAGACAGATAGATAGATAGATAGATAGACTGAGTGTGTGGTGACTGTGTAAACTCATCACTGGGGAGGATTCTTCTGATAGAGCCATTTATCTTCATTAACCCACCTGCAGTCCTGCACTATTAGGGGGCTTGTGTGACTTTGTTTTTCTTGTGTGTGTGTGAGAGAGAGAGAGAGAGAGAGAGAGAGATGGCTCTAGCCTGATAAGAGGAGACACATGTACAGCGTGCTGTCAGAGGGCCACCTGCAGGCTCTCCCCCAGCTGCAGTGCATGCTGTCAACCTGTCACCATCTCCTGAACCCACACACACACACACACACTCTTACAATGGTGCATTTTCCAAACGCCTAGAACAGGTCAGCTCCCTCTGCATGCTTGGATCAAACCCTCTAATGTCTTGTGTGCGGGTGTGAGTGTGTGAACATGTAACAGGGGGAAGTGTGTGTGCTTGTGTATGGGGAGGGGGTGGCGGTGGCAGGGAGAGAAGAAGTGAAAGTGGGACAGGGTAGAGGACAGACTGAAGGTTATTTCATTCAGAGATCCACGTGCTGAGCGCTAATCACCAGGAATCTCTGCGCTCTGTTATTAAGTCTCACTCTCATACAAATTGTAATGACTTTACAGTACGTACTTCATAAGCTCAGTGTAGAATTGACTAAAAACAGCACAGTTCAATAAACAAATGTAAATCGGGTGTGTTGCGGGATTAAAGGCGCGCTCAGCGGATTTTTACATCTGGACATGTTTTGTCCTTGTTGCAACCCAGCCGCATAATCCTTATAAACACACTGTAATCCAAATAATCTCAAAAAATTGGTCAGAGCGTCACAGTGCTGTAATTTGGTGTAACCTTTACCAAGGTGGCCAGTCTGATACAGCATTATCTCAACCCAGACTTCACGTTTAGCTTTATAATCATAGCCAGAGCCAGATGTCTTATACAGTAAGTGCTTATTAACGCTCTTTTTTTTTTTTTAGCATGAACACTTTAGTGTGTTATAAGGCCCTTCGAAGGAAGCATCTGAAGCCCAAAGTCTCCTAGGATAGGCTCCAGGCCCCTTGTATACAGAATAAGAGCTATAGAAAATAAAAGAATGCAATTGAAATACAATACATAATAATAATCTATAAGTCAGCAAAGGCCACAAGAAGTGTGACACACCCATAATCACTTTAAAGGCTTAAAGCCACACCCACCTCACTCACTGGTTTGGTGTCTATAGGTGCGTATGAAGTATACTTCATAGGGTGCTCAGCCATGTTAGGTGTGATTCCTAACAGCAGGGACTGAAACTGTGTACAGCAGGGACCGAACAGTGTAGGGAACAAGTGAACAACAGGTCTTCACTTCAGCGAAAAAAAGGGAATGAAAAACTTTCCAATCAGTCATGCAAAAAAATTGAGCTCAAAAAAGGATTTATATTTTTATTATCACTATTATTGATGTCAACATCATATTAACAGGACACAGTAATTTACATTTTACAAACCCGATTCCAAAACAGTTGGGACACTGTATAAATTGTGAATAAAAACAGAATGCAAAGAAGTGGAAGTTTTTCAGGAATACTTCCAGAAAACAGTGTCGGTGAACACAATCCATCGTGCCATTCGCTGTTGCCGGCTAGGCTCATTTAAAATGGACTGTGGCAAAGTGGAAAACTCTTCTGTGGCCAGACGAATCAAAATTTGAAGTTCTTTTTGGGAAACTGGGACGCCATGTCATCCAAACTAAAGAGGACAAGGACAACCCAAGTTGTTATCAGCGCTCAGTTCAGAAGCATCTCTGATGGTGTGGGGTTGCATGAGTGCGTGTGGCCTGGGCAGCTTACACATCTGGAAAGGCACCAGCAATGCTGAAAGGTTTATCCAAGTTCTAGAACAACATACGCTCCCATCCAGACGTCGTCTCTTTCAGGGAAGACCTTGCATTTTCCAACATGACAATGCCAGACCACATACTGCAACAATTACAGCATCGTGGCTGCGTTGGAAAAGGATCCGGGTACTGAAGTGGCCAGGCTGCAGTCCAGATCTTTCACCCATAGAAAACATTTGGCGCATCAGAAAGAGGAAGACGAGACAAAGAAGACCTAAGACAGTTGAACAACTAGACTAGACTTACAAACTAGGGTTTGTAAGTTAATCAAGAAATTCTTAGTATTATATAGGCTAGTAATCTGTAAGGGTGTTCCGAATGGTGGAATTTTGTCGAGGGAAGTTCCCTTCACCGACATTCTCTGTACACGGAGTAGGGAGTAGGGAGCACTTGTAGACTTGAAGTGAAGTAGACTTCGGCATGGAACACAGCTTAAATCACTATTCTGATCTTGTCCGCTGTGTCACTAGCTGCTTTCTTCTGATTGGGTAGACATGTGTCATGTGACCAGGCGTAATGATAAATGTTTAACTCGGTCATCTTTTATCCAAAATGGTGCCCTGTGCAGGACTCCACACCAACAGCACAGTGCATGATGGGTATTTCTGTGCCCTCTAGAGTACATTTGTGAGAACCAGCATCAGCACTGTATTTACTGTACACAGCATTAAAGTCACCTGGTTAGTATTGTGCAGGTGGCCTGGACTGCTCTAGACATGTGAAGGTGTGTGTGTCGTATCTGGCACTAAGACGTTAGCAGAAGATCCTTTAAGTCCTGTAGGTTACACAGTGGGGCCTCAGTAGATCAGACTCGCCTGATAAATCAATGTTCTTCACATCTCCTGTCTGTGATTTTAATGATATGGCTGATGTGTATATTTGATACTGATATTCTTTATTATAATGTTATACTGTCATCATGTGCAGATATCAAGCTACATCTGTTTACTTTTAAACTAATTAACAAAGTAAAAACTACTTCATTACTGCTGACTAAATTAAAAATGAATTTCATTACATATAAATGTATTTATTTTAGGATTCCTGCAAGTACTCAGCAGTCTGACCAAAATTAGCACACGTCTGTTTTCTCTTTTGTTTCAGACAGTTTAGCAACTAACCACGTGTTTAGCGCCATACTGTATGTTCAGTAATTCCTTAATTTGATCAGCAGAGGTCGCTCTTGTATTCTGAAAGAACACTGATGGGGAAAAATTCATCTTCAAATAAAATGCACTGATTTTTGCACTTTTTCCCTAATTATTATTATTTTTATTTTTATTTTTTTATCAGTAAAGACATTTGTAAATTATTACGAAATTTGTTTTTAAAAGAAAATATGTGATATATATTACATAATATATGAAATATATTATCATCCAAATTACACTTAATGAAAATTAGGTCACACCTCCTACAAACTGGAGACATTCCTATAAAGCTATATATATATATATATATATATATTATTTTTATTATTATTATTATTATTATTTTTATTAAATAAAAGATTTGTTTTGTCTGTAATTTGGTCAAAACTCGGTCTTTCAAAACCAGTCTCAGAAAAATTTCTGTCTCTCTGTGTGTATTTATGTATGTCTGTCTATATGCATGTCTGTCCAGCCAGATTTTGTCACAGCACCATGCAAAACTGGCTGAACATAATTTAATGAATTTAAATATTGGGGATGGGGTTAACCCTAAACTTAACCCTAAACTTAACCCTAACCATAATTGAATTAAATTAAATTCTGCACCATAAACAAAAATTAGTTATGAGCAGTTTTGTGCCGAATTTTTAACCACACATTTTGACACATGGTTAGTTGCTAAACTTTCTGAAACAAAACAGAAAGCAGACGTGTGCTAATTTTGGTCAGACTGATGGGTGCTTGCAGGAATCCTAAAATAAATATATTTATATGTAATGATTTGACAGCATGCTGCGCATTTACTGCTTAAATTGATGGCTGGACACAATTTAACTTAAACAAAATTAAATTTAAATTCAAATTTAACAAAACTTTTGCATACTTAGATATATATTAGGTTAGACCTGCACTGTAAGTGAAATCAAAATGTTCAGTAAAAGTGATGTTATGAACAGTTATGTGTTGGATTTAATAATCTGCTTTAAAATAATCTACTAATGCACTGCTGTCTCAATGTAAACAAACACCTGCACCAATAGATATTAATTAGAAAAGATAAAGTGAATATTTTTAGTTCATATTTTCACTTTGGCTGAAATAACAGCGCTGAAGTGGTTTAAGTGAATTTTAACACGCTGGAGTCGTTTTAAGACAAAACTTCATCTTTATCTGATCGACTTTAGCGATTTCTCATCTGTGATTCTCTCTCTGATTACTGAACAGGGAGTGGATTTGGCTGACGACGAAAGAAAGAAGTACAACTTTCTGTAAAGTTTATTTCTTTGTATTAATAAGTTAGACAGAGATTCTGCCGTACAGAGAGACAGACAGACATGTACGTGGATTTCAACTTGAAATAATAATAATATCACTGATTACATTAAAGATCATCAGATTATTTCTAGCTTTAAACTTTTAATCATATTAACAATAAGGTCAGTCAGACCGTGTGTAAGTTGTTACTAGAAATGAACAAGCGTATTAATATAAACCTGCGAGTGTGTGTACGGCTAGCTTGAGCTAACTCCTGCTAAAACCACTGACTGCACCTTTAACCAGACGAGCAGTAATTTTAGATCGACACCACGTCCGGTGTTTGACCTTTAAGTCATGATAAGGTTAAAGGTCAGCTCTGTATCTTCTAAGCACTTATTTAAAGTTCAATATCATATAATATAAACCTGTGATATGAATTAAAGCTGGCACTGGGGTCATGTTAGTTTTTGTAGTTGTAGTAGTAGTAGTGTGTGTGTGTGTGTGTGTGTGTGTGTGTGTGTGTGTGTGAGTGAGGCTTTTTAACACTATTCGCACGTCCAGGAGGGAGATGTGTATTTTTTGGTACTGTGGGTTGTATGATAGGAATGTGTGTGTGTGTGGGCCGATGAGGGGGTTAGTGTGTGTGTGTGTGTGTGTGTGTGTGTGTATTGTCAGTAACACTGAGCTGCAGAAATCCCCCTGTGGAAAGTCTGACCCTGCAGTTATCTGTAGAGATAAGAGTGTGATGATGTTGTCTCTGTGTCTGCTGTTTGTGTCACATGCGCGGCGTCTCGTGACTTTCCCACGACTCTCTCAAACAATCACAGCCTCTTTCCTGATGTTTGTTTAACATGTATGGAAGGAGTCTCTAGTGGCGGTGCTTTGGAACAAATAAAACTGGAACTTGGAGAACGTACATTTCTGTCTGTCTGTCTGTCTGTATGTACAGTATGTATGTCTCTGTCTGTCTGTCTGTCTGTCTATCCATCTGTCTGTCTGTGTCTGTCCATTGGTCTACCTGTCTGTCAGTCTGTTCATCTGTACATGTCTGTCTCTCTGTGTCTGTGTCAGTGTCTGTCTGTCTGTGACTCTGTGTATGTCTCTGTGTCTGTCTTTCTGACTGTCTGTGTGTCTGTCTGTGTGTATGTATACCTGTGTCTGTCTGTATCTGTCTGTTTGGCTGTCTGTCTGTCTGTCTGTCTGTGTGTCTGTCTGGCTGTCTGTGTGTCCTTGTGTCTGTCTGTCTCTCTGTCTGTCTGTGTGTCTATACGTGTGTCTGGTTGCTGGCTGTGTGTCTATCTGTGTGTCTGTCCATGTGTCTATTTGTGTGTCTGTCTGTCTGTTTGTGCGTCTGTCTGGCTGTCTGGCTCTGTGTCTGTATGTCAGTCTGTCTCTCTAGGTGTGTGTGTCTGGCTGTGTGTCTATCTGTTAAAACTCTCTCATTGCCCTTTTGATTGCTGTATTTATGTCTGGCTTGTGTGTGTGTGTGTGTGTGTGTGTGTGTATGGATTGTGGACATTTAATAAAAACACACACTGACAGCACTCAGCCACATCGTTCAGCGACATTGATTAACGTCTGCAGTTCTTTAAATTCTCCAGACCCGCCACTTCCCCTGACCTTAATGTCCTCCGCGCTGCGTTCAATCTATCGACGTTTAACATTTGGCGATTGTGAGGAAGCCATGCACCGAGTTATTTATGTACTTAACTCAGTCTGAAAGCAGCCTCTGCATGTGCCGGCTCAAAGTTTGAGCTCTGAGCGCCCTCACAACAACTTTCCGTTTCATCACTTTATACCTTAGATCTTAAATGTCACACATTCAACATTTACATCGTCACATTGACCAAATACATCCCCATGGAGACCATGCACTCAGGTTTTGGGTTCGGTATCAGTTGGTAGTTTGTTACCTGAATGTGTGGTAACCTAGTAGCTGTAAGAGAGAGAGAGAGAGAGAGAGAGAGAAAGAGAGAGAGAGAGAGGAGACACTTACCTTCCTTTAGCCGGAGCTCTTTTAGGAACAGGGGATTCTGCAGAACGTTACAGCGACCCGGCTCATCCTCTCTCGTCACTAACATCAGATCTGTGTAGATGAATATAGTCACCTGAGAGGGAGAGCGAAAGAGAGAGAGTGATTACAGTGATGGGGACGGAGAGAAAGAAAGATACATCAACAGACCGAAAAAAGACATGGAAAAGCAACAGAGAGAAATTCACAGACAGAGAAACAGAGACAGACACAAAGAAAACAGAAAAAGAGACAGAGAGAAATAAAGTGAGACAGACACACAGACAGGCAGACAAAAAAGAAACAGAGAGACACAGACAGAAAAAGAGAGAGAGAGAGAGAGAGAGAGAGAGAGAGAGACAAGCAGAAAGAAAGATTCGCAGACAAGCAGACAGAGAAACAGAGACAGACACAGAAAGCAGAAAGTGAAACAGACAGACATGCAGACAGGCAGACAAAAAAGAAACAGAGAGACAGACAGAGAGAGAGAAGAGAGAGACAAAAGCAGAAAGAAAGATTCACAGACAGGCAGACAAGAGAAAGAGAGACAGAAAAAGAAAGAGAGACAGACACACAGACATGCAGACAGAGAAACAGAGAGTCAGATAGAGAGAAAGAAAGAGAGGCAGACAGACAGACAGACAAAAAAGAAACAGAGAGACACAGACAGAGAGAGAGAAGAGAGACAGGCATAAAGAAAGATTCACAGAAAGGCAGACAGAGAAACAGAGACACAGAGACAGACAGACGACAGACACAGAATACAGAAAGAGGGACAGAGAAAAAGAAAGAGACAGACAGACAAAAATAGAGACACAGAGTGATAGAGACAGAAATAGAGTCAGAAAGCAACAGACAAATACAGGCACACAGTCAGACAGAAACCAAGATGCAAAGACAAATAGAAAGAGAGAGAGAGACAGAGACAGAAAGGGGGAAACACAGAGAGAAAGTTTTCAGTATCTGAACTGACAGCTTAGGGAATTAAAGTTTATTTACAATTTATTAAGTGAATGAAATGAAATGAAATGAAATTAAATTGATTGATCGTGTACTTGTCACACATCGTTTATTCCAGACTCCAGGATATTGAATCATGCATCGACCACACGACCGTAACATTTCTCATCCGACTGCTCAGCTTGTAAAATCCTGCGCTTTATCTCCCCTGAGATTATCATCTCTCTCGTTTATTTTAACAATTAACCAAAAGAATATTTAACATTAACGATGCTCAAACTGTCAAACCCAACAGCAGTGACATGAAGATTAACCGGACGAAACGAGCCGCACTGATGGAAAGAACTCGGTGAAAAGAAACTCCGAGCAGAATCCTGCAGGAATGTTCTGGGGACGAGTGCGGGAGCGTTGACACGACAAAAGAATGCCTCGTTAACCTTCCTGATTGTGTGCCAGTGTGGGTTTGGAGATCGGTGAAGTGTGTGCTCAAGGCCAAGCATTGATAGTGAGTCCCGTAATTATTGGCACCCTTTATGAATATAAGAAAAGTAATGAAAAGTAGTGAAGGATTTATGTGTTGGTAGAACAAGAAGGAATGCTGAGCACTTTTCTTTTTTTATATTTTATATGCAGGTTCAGTTGCTGTTTTACTGCTTCATGATCTTCATGTTTTTTTTCCACATCCATGTGCGTCTCTTCCGGGTTTGGAGGTTGGATGGTGTTGGATTTTTCTACTGCAGCCATTTTCCGGTAGTTTTACCGCACACACTTTCTTAACAGTCACTACCTTGTTAAAATCTCCATCGTAACCTCTTGATTGAAATTTGTAAAATCAAATGTATATTTCTGCATCAAACCAGCCCTGAAGCATTGATCACGATCATGCTGTCTTTTGTTACTTCTTTGTGCTCTGGTTGACCAGTGTATCAATGAGGTTCAAGGATAAAACTTACATGATTTCTTGTTTCCCAGCTTTCATTTTCAAGCCAGACCTCAAACACTGTTTTTTTTTTTTTTTTTAATAACTGAACTGAATTGTTGTGTATATATTCTCTTTATCAGAGACAGATCGGTGTGTTTAATGTGATTTAGGTATCTAGCACCTTTATGTCGAGTTATAATTATAGGAAAATTCTATAGCAATTGTTCATTGCGATAAAACAAAAAGACTTTTGTTCAAAAATCAATGTTGAAAAGTCGCTGCTCATTTTTTAAGCAGCAATGTAGGATGACGTATCATGTACTGTAGCAGTAAAAAAAAAGAACATTCCTGTGTTTCCGAAGGATCGAAATTGGCTTGCATCAAGCAAAGAAAACAACTAAGGAGATTGTTGAAATGACTGGATTTTGATTAAGAACTGTCCAAGACATTATTAAAACCTGGAAGGATAGCGCTGAACAGAATCAACCACGAAAGATCACTTAAACACTTGCTGAAGTTGCATAGTAAAATATCAATAGTAAAAACCAGAGCTATGTTTAATAGTGAAAGTGAGAGCATTTCTATAAACATGAACATCATAATGAGAAATTACAGGATTGGGACTAAACAGCTGTGAGTCCATAAGAAAACCACTTTTTAGTGAGATTAATAAAGATTGGACATTGGATCGATGGAAAAAGGTCATGTGACATAATGAGGCCAGATTGACCCTATTAACGACGGGATGGGATGAGAAATGAATTGCATCAACCATCATGCATAGTGTCCACTGTACAAGCCTCTGGAGACAGTGTTATGATCTGGGGTTGATTCAGTTGCTCAGGTCTAGACTCTGCAACGTTATGTGGCAATAAAATGAAGTCAGCTGACGACCTGAAAGAACTGAATCAGCACTGATGTGATAATTATAATTATTCTTCCCTGATGATGTGAGCATGCTCCAGACCTCAGATTGTGAAAGAGTGGTTCTGGGAGCATGAGGAATCATTTTCACACATGAACCAGACACCAGATTGTGTGTGCTGTAATCAATGTAAAAAGAGGTTGAAAGAAATATTTGAGTGTGTGACAAACTTTGTATAACTAAAAGTCCTATGGATATTAAATACAGACCTGAGAGTAAGACTCAGTGATAGACAGACTTTTTAAAAAGACAGATCATTTTCTTATAGATTATTATCAAAGATGAAGACAAACATAAAAAACTAATAATAATAATACATTGATTGAATTTTTTTGCATTGAGGATCCTAGAGAAATCTTTTAATCCTGATTAGATGTTTTCAGGAAGTGTCTAACTGAGGTTTCATTCATTCATTCATTCTGTAGCAAGAACTTTATGCTGATCAGGGTCATGAGGATGGATTTACATTAATTGTTCGCAATTACAAAAGTTTTATTGTGTCTTTTTACATTTTGTAGCCCCCACTTAGACGCACATCACACTCCCCAAGTTACGCCTACACGTTAGCAGTTTCACATCCTGTGTCAAAGCAATAGTCAAATGTGTACACACACAAACTCACCCACACACACATAATGTATCACACTAAACAGCCCACCTTCCCACTGCACACAGCAGAGGTGGGCGCTTTATACTCACTGTAAAGGTAATAACCGATTAAAAGGCTCGTAAAGTAGGGAATTTTTCACAAAATGACATTTTTCGGTCTTCCAGTACGTCATCGTTGTAATTAGCATGCTTTGGCGTGACAGCTTCCTTTGCATGTTGCGTTCTTGTTGTGTTGTGGTTTTTAAGCTGAGACAAGTTGTTGTGGTTTGTATGCGCAAGTCTTAATGTGTCTGTGTTTGTGTGTGTGTACAGTGGACAGAAGTGATGCTCAGAGGCTCAGTGATAATAAAAAGGGAAATTCCAACTTCATTTCAGCCAAACCTTAAACACTTGTGCTGGTGTTTACTTTATGCACTTTTTAAAATAAATAAATTCATTTATTTATTTATTAATTCATAACGTTATTATTCTTTATTAGACTTTGGGCTGAAAAAAGTAGGCTGAATACCAAAATGAAGCGTTGTTGGAAAACAAATAAAGAGATATAAATGTTATAAACCATGCAGAACCACTTGAGGAACATCGCACAGGCCTGTGTTTGTGTGTGGGCGTGGCTTAATTTTCTAATGTGAACTGATTGACATGATTGAAATCCGATAAAAGGCTGGCGCGTTAACACAATTTTTTTTTCTCTCTTATATTTCATCAGTCATTTCATATAAGTATCATTTTAAGGAACTATTTATCAGCAAGTAATATATACTTAGCTAAGTACAGATTTTCTAGATCTGTTCATTTTAATATTTTAATTAACAATGTTAAATGTATTAATGAAGAAATTGTTGGGGGAAAAACTATTTAAAAACTCATCTCAAGTCATAGCATTCATACCATTCTATTAATAAAACATTCAACAAATAAATCTAAATATTTTGTAAATGGGTGAATCAAATGTGTCTTATACAGTAATTCATTTTAAATTAGTGAAAATTATATTACTTTTGTACAGCATGTTAATCGCAGAACTTTACATAAACACATTATCAAAAAAAATTTTCATTTACAATGCAAAGACAACAAGTGATGTAGATCCTTTTATTTAATAAAATTATTAAAAAAAATGTATTATTAAAAAACAATCTCATTCAAAGCAAATGATTGTTTAGCCTTAAACACTAAAAATATAATAATGCAAATTAA
>JAQMYJ010000017.1:3011367-3027468 GCA_030014305.1 Clarias laeviceps
TTATATCTGCGTCTGAGTCGTTCATTCTTTTGAATCTATTGCACCGCATAGCGTCTATGGGAGTCACGTGACAAAGGAATGAACGACTCGGAATAGAAGAGTCATTGAGAAAGAATCGTTCAATTCTGTACATAACCTACGGAGGTTTTGCAATGATTTGCGCATGCGCACCCAGTAGAAACTGAACAAATCACTCTCCGAGACGACTCGTTCTTCTGAGTCACGTTAAAGATTCGTTCAAAAACGACCCATCACTAGGTGGGAATCGAACTCTCGACCCTGGAGGTGCGAGGCCGATCTGGTATCCACAACGCCACCATGCTTAGGTCTAAATACTGATATGCACTACTTCCTCATAACTCATGTCTGACCAAATACCCATGAATAATTAATATGCAATTGAATAATTTGCAAGCGTATTACATCCCAGGGGAGAACTGTATAAGAAAACGTTTAGCCATGATTGTGTCCAAGGGGTTTGATTTAGGTTTAATCTCTGATCCTTCAGTTTTATCTCCAGATCCATGCGCTCAGTACCAATTAAAGATTTTACTATGGTATATACTATAGATGACTATAGTTAACTAAAGCACATACTGTACCATAGTATCACCGTGGTACTTCAGACAGCACCATTGTAGGAACCATGGAGTACTGTATTAGAGTAGGTACTGTGCCATTTCACTGGGTACCATGGTTGCTCTATGGTACTGTATGTACAGTACCACTGTACGCTGGGTGTCGCAGAGTCGACCAAAGTTCCAAAATTATATTCATATTAATATAATATAATCATACACACTGTACCGTATTAGATGTGTTAGTACAACCTACTGCTATGGTATATTCAAGGCAGTACCATATCATTGTACGTAATATTACGATCTTCAAAATACACTATGGTACTTAATTAATGTTATGATTCCGTCACACATATCACAATTCCATTTTGTGGCAATCCATGTACAGTACCATGTTTTAATTCATATATGTTAGCATTTGCGATGTTGCAGATCCGCTTTAATCCTACTGGTTGCACGCGCCACATTATCCACATACTGGCAGGCAGTTAGTGGTAGGAGCTAAGTTACAGTAAAAATTAAATAAAATGCTTGCTACAGTAAGTTTGTTTAGAACTGCAACAAAATTCTATATCGGCTCATGATATTTATAAAATCATTGATACAAATCATATCGCCACCGAGATATCGTGATAATATCGTATCGAGTGTTCGCTGGTGATTCCCGCCCCTACTGGTAAGTGTTCCTTAGTACCATACTACTGTACATAGTAGAACTGTGTACCATACTGTAGTAGATACAGTACTATAGTACTATTATATCGATGTATGGCGGTACGGGGGTTTAGCACTGTCGCCTTGTGAACACCTCCAGGGTCTTTGTTCGATTCCCGTTTCGGGTCTGTGTGAATGGTGGGTTTTCTCCGGGTACTCCGGATTCTTCTCGAAGTCCAAAGACATGCATAACTAGGCAATTTAATTACCCGTAGTGTGAGTGAATGTTGACCGGAGGTCCTACAGTGGTTGTGAAAATGGGAGTAAATACAAGGGTCACCATTGGCCTCCACAGTCCCTAGTTGGACTACAGAGGCTCTTAGGCTTGGTAGGCCCATGTTCCACAGTCTGCTACGTGTACTACATCACCATGGTACTGTCAAAAATACATTTAAGGCATTTGACAGACGCCCTTATCCAGAGTAACCATATCTAATTATACCTCTGAGCAGTTAAGGGGTAAGGGTCTTGTTCAGGGTGCTGGGGTTAGAAATTTTGAACTTTTGACCAGTAGTCCAACACCTTACCCACTGAGCTACCCCTGTCCCTACTAAAATACCACAGTTCTATAAACCTTAGTGATGGTAGAACCTGGTGGTTCCTGTGCCATGGTAGAAGTTCTTATGGATCTTTAAAGTTTGCATTTTGGTCAAGAAATATTTCAGAAATATTTCAATATCTAGAACTGATATTTCCTCAAATAACACTTCAACTGGCTCTCTGACAAAAAATAAATAAATCATACCCAGTCCCACATTTTTGACATTTCTCTCGTCCTTTCTTTCTGTCCCTCAATTCTTTTTCTGTTCATACTTGCTATGTACAGAAGCTCAGAAACCTCCACACCCACACACACACACACACACACACACACACATACATACACAAACATTCCTTCTCTCTTCTCATTCAGCCTTGTGTTTGACATCCAGACACACGAAAGAAGAGTCTCGCAAGCCGACTTCAAACACAGAGTGTGTCCTGGAAACCATCAGCCCTCTGGAGCCAATTTGGGACTCTCACAGAGCGAGTAACTTTTAAAACAAGCAAAACGCTGTGATGTTATTGACGTGGGAAAACCGAGAACCGCGCGTTTCCACATGAGAAGCATATTCGGAGCGTTTGCAATATTTATGGACGCCAGCCTAAAACTATTTACTCAGCAACAAGATCAAGACCGATAAGTACCTGATAATGTGCGACTCCTATATCTGAACCAACAACATACTGAATCCGTTATGTCGTTTTTGTCACGTGGCATGACATTTACACTTTAAGTGTACAAATTACGAAGCTTTTTGCATCGTGTTCGACGATGAAAAGCTCTCATAAATTTGGCAAGCATGCAATATTTAAGCACCATGTGTGTTTTTCTTTCTTATGCATACTTTAAGCTCTTTCGTTCCTCGTAAAAATTCTTTATTTATTTATTGAAACATGCAATAATATTTGAGGAAGTTGAGTGAAATGTGGAAGTATTCTGAGAAACTATGCTGACAATGTTAAAGTTTTTTGAACGCCTGCTTTGCATACGCCCACAAATTCTCAATTCTGATTGGTCCAAAAAAAAAAAAAAAAGGTTAACTTATATTCCTTAGCAGAAAACTTAATAATAAACAAATTAAAAGAGTTAGGTTATTCAACAAAACAAAATATTTCTGTAAGGACATTTTTCTTCGAACATTCAGGGAAGGAGTCAGTATAATGTCAGTATTTTTAATACAGGCATTATTACGTCACAGTTTCCGGATTAGCCATAAATGAGAACAGAACCAGGAACATTAAATCTGACTATAAATTCAAATTTCACGTAAACACAAATCGACAACTTCACAACATCACACTTGATTCGTTTCCTATAGCGGCACACCCTGAACTGTATTCTTTCTTAAACATTAACTTTACAGCATTACGCCATCACCATCCGGCAGCATCATGTTTTTTTTTTCCTGCTCATAGAAACCCATTGAGCGGCATCAGCCTGGCACCGAACCCTATTCAAGCGCTCCTTTTCCTCCTTTTTTATTGTCTATTCATAGAAATCGAGAGAAAAACGAGGGAGGAGGGTGGCCTTTAACGAGACCCGGCATGAAAGAAGAGCCCCGAAGCTCTCAAAAGCCTGGCAGAAGGAGGGATCGGACACAGCCTTGAGCTCGCCTTTCTTTAGTCGGGTGATCCACAGACCCTTGTTTTTTTGTCAAGCAGAGACCCTGTGAAAAGGAGCGAGTCTATAAAGCTGACCTAAATAGAAGAACAAATCAAAGCGGAGACAAGTTCCACTTCACTAAACCATGCAAGCTGCCACCGAGAACCATTACAGGCTGACTCATTATAGAGAGAGTGACGTTAAAATAGGGGGGAAAAAACAGGCATGAATATGTTATGAATCCAGAATTAAGCTGGATGTTAACCACAGAGTTGCTGTATTTTAATTATTTATGGTCATTTAAAATATGACATCTCTTTAGCAACTCAGGAAACAGCGCGCTTTTAAAGTTGCATTGTGTTAGCATGCGTTGTGCTACGAAACAGCAAGTTAGCTCGTCTCCCACTTCAGCTGGTCAGGTTTAACGGCTTTAAAGGGCTTTCAGATACTTAGAGACTGGTTCTAAAAGGGCAGATTGGGTCTAGCTGGTCTTAGCTAGTAAAACTGCTAAGTTAGTCATGCTGGTTCTGAGGAAGGCTGTTTATAACTAGTCATGTTGGTTCTAACCCTTCTGGTTGGTTCTAAATGGTCATGCTGGTTCTAGCTGGTGAGGCTGATCAAAGCTCATTATTTTAGTTTTAACTGGTCAGAGCAGTTCTAATTGTTGGTTCTGATTGATTGGACTGGCTCTAGTGCTTCATGCTGATCCTAACTGGCCAGACTGTTTTTATCTGATCATATTGGTTTCAACCAGGCAGCCTGTTTCTGAATGGTCAACCAGTCATGCTGGTCGTAAGTGGTAAGCCTGGTTCTATCCAGCCATGCTGGTCTTCTCATCTTGTCTTCTTGATGTTTACAGTCAGTTGGCATTCACAATGTTGCATTACCGCCACCTTCTGGTCTTGATCTCCCTCGTCTTCCTATCAGATTGTGACATTGTTACTGAAGAAGGCTGTTCTGGTCCTGCTGGTTCTAATCAGTCAGGATGGTTCTAACTGGTCATTCCAGTTCTAGCTGGTCAGGCGGATCATAGCTGGTCATTGTGGTTTTAATTGGTCAGACTGGTTTACCTGGTTATGTTGGTTCTCAGACAGGCTGGGTCTATCTGGTCATGCAGGTTGTAAGAGGTCGCACTGGCGCTATCGGCTCATGCTGATTCCAACTGGTCAGAGTGGTTTTTTATAGTCATGCTGACTCTCAAACAGACTATTTACAACTAGTCATGCTGGTTCTAACCAGTCAGGCTGGTCATGATGGTTCTACTTTGTCAGGTTTACAGTATGTTAGCTGATCATGATGGTTCTAACCAGACAGTCAAGTTCTAGTTAGTCAGGATGGATCAGAGTGGCTTCAGCTCATCAGGTTTGATGATCAGGGTTTTGTTCACCTCAAGCTTGTTCTAGCTAGTCAGGATGGTTTTCCTTGCTCAGGTTTGATCAGTAACTATAGGTTGATGTTATGAAGGGAAAACTAGCACTTCAGATCTTAACATCTCTGAAATGCTGTCACTTTGATATAAATATATAGCTTTAAAAAATAAATAGGCAAATCTCGCTCTATGTTAGAAGAAGATTTAGCTCATTAAAAAGATGATTCAAGATTAATCAAGATGGACCCGTCTAACAATTTCCATTACAAGGTTTGGTTGTGTTTTGGCACTGGCTACAGATTACTTTGGTCACCTCTGACTAATTCACAGCCATGTGCAGTCTCCAGCCACATCTAGAAGAGTGTGTAAACTGAAATGAACATTGTCATGAGGCCTGCGCTATTAAAATGTCATAACACACACTGCTACAGTTTTATACCCTGAGTGCTTCAAATATTTCAACCACTTTGTACACTTTAACTTTAGTCCAAAACAGATTACAGAACTACAGATCTGCAGACAGTCACAAGAACTAAGGAATTCAAATCACAGTTTACTGACTTATTTTTTTTTTTTTTGTTAAAACAATGACCAATTGAATTATTATACTATTAATACTACATTATTATTAAGTATTAATCCTTTATTTCAATTTTGAAGACTCTGAGACTCTGCCACTTCATGCCATGTAGTTAGAGCTCATAAAGCTTTCAGATGGGGGGTGAAGCCTATTTATAAATAACTTTAAAGATCTTTTGAAGTGGCTTCTTAGCTTCTTATTTCATGTTGAAGTACAGCACTGTGCAAAAGCCTTGAGCATCCTTCATTTCTTCATATTTTGCTCTTTTCCAGAGTCAGACTTTCTTGTATTTTTAATGTAAACTTGAGAAATACTTCTCCAGGCTTTCTGAAGGACTTTTTTGCCTCTGATTTGTGGCAACTTTTTGTCTTTCATTTTCAATCCAGTTCCTGTACCTGAGCAGTTTAAATGAACGTTTTTTGTCTGTTAAGCCACACAGTGATCTATTTAATCATTCAAGCATAAAACATGTAACTTAATGCATGAGAAACAGTGAGAAACAGGTGCAGATGATGACAGATGATCAGTCCGGTGATTAGTATACTGATGATGCTGAATGCTGAATGATTGGAATAGACGAGAGGGGAAATGATGTCGCTGCTGAGGTTGTTACATAAACAATACATTTTTTCATTCAATCTTCAGCCACTTTAAAACATTCAATCCCATTATTTATTTAATCCACATAATTTAATTTTATTTAATATGAGCAAATGAGGCGGCACCGTGGTTTAGTGGTTCGTACTGTTGACTTGCACCTCCAGGGTCTGGGTTCGATTCTTGCCTTTGTGTGCATGGAGTTTGCATGTTCTCCCCCATGCTTGGTGGGTTTCCTCCAGGTACTCTGGCTTCCTCCCACCCCAAGTTAAGGCATTGGGCTACGGTTCAGAAGGTCCCAGGTTCAAACCCAAGAACCGCCAAGTTGCTACAGTTGGGCCCTTGAGCGAGGCCCTTAACCCTCAACTGCTCAGATGTATAATGAGATAAAAACTCTGGATAAGGGCGTCTCCCAAATGCCTAAATGTAATGTTATGTAAAATTTAATGCAGATTAGGACTTTTGATTGCTTGTAGTGTGTGAATATGTGTGTGCACCCTGCGATGGATTGCCATCTCATCCAGGGTGTACCCCTCCTCGTGCCCTAAGTCTCCTGGGATTGGCTCCAGGCCCCCTGCGACCCTTTATACAGGATTAAGCGGTATAGAAGGTGAGTGTGTGAAAGAGAGATGAGCAAATGAGGGCTGGCTCAAGACTTTAATAAACAGGAAGTCAGATTGTTGTAATGTTAAATGTAAAACCTACCTTGCACAGTAGCCAATAACACTCAGGATACGCCCCAGCGAACTTAAACAAACCTGAGCGTAGCTTGGCAAGAGCAAAGAGATTAATGAGAAGCTTTCACTTACTCTTACTGAAGGAAAACCTCAATGGTGTATAAAAAAAGAAATCCTGCTCAATTTGGTTGAGGGACATTCCAAGTCTGAAAAGCCTTAAGTTGGTAAACCAGATCTGAAAAGATTCTGCCGCAACCTTGTACAAGTTTCACATTCTCTAAAATGAATAAACTCTAAATATCTTTTCTCATGAGAAAAAAACAGCTGCAGCTTTGGTACCGGTTGGACCACCATTTGTTGGACATGATGAATGATTACTGTTAAACATACTCATCTGATTTCAAGACTAGAAATGATGTACTGTAAAAGCATGAGTGCATTGTTTATTATTTAATCTTAATAGTTTGCACTAAGGCCTGGTTTACACTTGATGCGTAGTTTTGCAAGAGAAAGCTAGTTTCATGGTTCAGATTTTTGAAACAACGTCTGTCAGACGGTACTATCATGTTTCCCAATGTTTATGTATTACAATTTTAATGACCAAAAACGTTAAAGACGCAAAATGACCTCCGTCACTCTTAAAACTTTCTGCTGTTTTCATGATTGTTGATTTCATGATTGGACCTTCCATTCAAATGTATTTGCTGAGCTAGAAAATGCAAAACAGACCTGAAAAGCACCTAGAACCAACCTGAACCAACATCATTCATCCATCCATCCATCCATTTAGGAACCTCTGCAGTCCATTTAGGGACTGTGGAGGCCAGTGGTGACCATTGTATTTATTCCCAATTTTATGACCTTTATGTAGTAGGACTTCAAGTCAACATCCACTCACTTCAATCCAATTCAGGAACTCCAATTAGCTTAGTCTGCATGTCTTTGGACGGTGGGAGGAAAATCGAAGTACCCGGAGGAAACCAACCAAACACAGGGCAAACTCCATGTACGACACAGACCCTGAGGTGGGAATTGAACCCGGACCCTGGTGGTGCAAGGCGACAGCGCTAACTAGAACCAGCATGATCGTCTATAAACAACCTTCCTCAGATCCAGCATGACTAGATCGAACCAGCATGACCAGTCAGAAACAGAGATTCTGATTAGAACCAACCAACTGGAACCAGTCTAACCAGGTCGAGGCATTTCAGTTTTAAACCCCTAACCATGTAACTATCTGATGTGAATTATTTTAGTCGGTTAATTGACGCCATACACCTGATGTTTTTCTTCTTCATCATTCGGCTGCTCCCTTTAGCCACAGCTCTCCGTCTAACTCCATCTACCACATCTTCCCTTGTCACTCCAACCTCCTGCATGCCCTCCCTCACCGCATCCATAAACCTCCTCCTGATCCGTCCTCTTCTCGTCCTGCCTGGCAGCTCCATCTCTAACATTCTCCTCCTGATGTACCCCTCGTCCCTACAAACCATCTTAATCTGGCCTCTCTAACTTTGGCCCCTACCTGCACGGTCCCTCTAATATACTCATTCCTAATCCTGTTCATTTTTGTCACTCCTGACGCTTATCTCCTATCATAAATTACGTAGTCTTCATTTCTAAGAACATGCAGAAGTGATGCTCCAGACAACCCCAGATAAGTGCGGCAACCATCTTTGTACCTCATACTACAGCTAAAAGTAAGTTTTAGTGGAGTCGATCCCACCTAGAAAGTTGCACACTGACTCAGTCTGTGACAGTTGAATGGAAACAAAACCAGTGGGGTTTCTCTGACACACTCCCTCACACCAGCACAGAGTGGAGTTAAGAGCGTTAAGTAGGAAGTGAAGTGGAACACAGGCAAGAGAGCCAAAGGAGACCCTCGGCTCCTGACTCACGCTCCGAGTTTCCCCTCATCAGCCTGAACGAGTCTCTGCAGGCAGACTTAAGTACGAAGAGTGCGTGAAGGATCTTTTACAACGCGGCAAGCTTCAGAGGGTTTCTCGCTCACTCGGCTTCTCTGACCCACACACTCACACACACACACATACTCGCACTCACGCACACACACACTCCTCGCAATGAACTCTATAAAAGTTCATGTTCACATGCTGCGGCATTGGAGCGACCAAGTGAAAAGGCCATTCATACACAAATTGGAGTTCGTTAATTGCTAAATGAAATCAGCTGTAATCCTGGGAAAGGCCTGAAGTGAGAGGGAGCGAGTCAAAGCGTCACTTTTAACCAGCAATGTTAGTTTTATCAGGGTCAAAAAAAGCTCATGGGATGAAATCTTCTGAAAGTGTCAGAGATCAAAGGTTGGACAATGTGTACAGTATGTACTTACTATTATTATTATTATTATTATTATTATTGTATCACGCATTATTGCAATGTTATGGTGCGATTATATTGGTTTAAAATAAAAGTTAGCAACACGGTTAACGATAATTACCTTGACATAATGCAAAAACTAGTCAAAATTGAGGCAAATGCTCTTTAATTATGATTCATTATTATGTATTATGGTACTTTTTGCTCGGGAATGATGACATCACCAGTAAGATCAGAAATTTTCCAACTACTTTCCCATGTAGCATTATGCAATAGGAAGTAGACGCAGGTGATCAAGCACAGCGGTAAGTGCTAATACAAGTGGTGTTCAAGTCAAACCGGGATTTTCGATTGCGCAGAATAACAGAACAGAGTTATGAGAGTAAAAAAACTCCCTTTATTTCTTTATGTAATCTCCTGCTACACTGATGCACTTATCCCATCAAGGTAGTAAGTGAGCCATGATCAGACTGCCTGCTTTACATCTGAAACGCTGGCCTCCCAGGAACTCCTTTAATGACCCAAATCCGTGGAAATGTCTTTCTTCTGCAAGTTGGCCACAAGTTACCTATCAGTTTTCTAGGATCAGGCGTTCCACTCGCTGAACGTTGATGGAAACGTTCGTGGGCTTCGAGTCACCTCGGCCGGGAGCGTCGTTCACAAGTGTACGGCCTTCTTTAAAACTTGACACCGTGATTTTTTAAGAGTGTCATCACCGTTAAAAAAGACCTTGAAGTCTTCTGTACATGTCAAACGCTTTTTTAAGTCCCGGTTTGACTTGAACGCCCCTCGTAGTTTTGTATTCAGGTTAGTACTTCAACCAAGAAGGGTGCAATTGCATCATTGAAAAGATGGCAGCTAAAACTGGACTGGAAACAAAAGCAAAAGAAGTCTATCACATTTTAAGGTGAGAATTCTGTAGAATGATGTAAATGGTTCAACTTGTCGCATTACTTCCTGTTTCGAGAACATTGTAAAAAAAAAATAATAATAAAAAATTTTAAAAAGCTGTGCATCTAAAAAGTGCGGTTCTTCCAAAAAAGATGAAACTGATCATTTTGCACACACACACACACACACACACACACACCTGCTGTAACGTTTTCAGAACAATTTTTTCTCTGTGAAAGCAAACATGTGAGAATAAGCCCCGCCCCTCTTCGAACCCAGAATCGACGGATCAAAGTGTGACGGACCCAACCCAAGTTCATGGTTCCGCTCGTTTCCCTACACATCAGCTCCAGCCGAGCCCTTATTGTAGGTATTGTATTGTCTCATTGTGACGTGATACAGTACATTAACACGCCGCTCTCCCGTCACCCGAGGTGTGCAGGGGCGCTTTTTTTTTTTTTTGCAGGTTCACACCTGAAGTGTGAAAATAAAATCTGCTCTAGGGAAATTTGCAGTTGCACCTAAAACCAGGATTGAAGATCTGTTACTGTACTCTTTATATCATGTAGGATCAGGTGTAAGATCTGAACCATTCACGTTTGAGAGGTGGACAGGGTGAAACTGAGGCCACATCATCACGCAAATACAAACACAAAGGAAAGTCAATTTCTTGCTTTGTTTTTTTTTTTCTTTGTGCAAAAATAAAAAACAAAAAAATGTAAAACTGTCCACTTACCGTAAGGCATTGCATTATCTCAGAGCTGGTGGAGTCGAGAGCAGCAGCATGGTTCGCTTGAGCAGCCTCTGAGGGGATAAAGACAAAAGAGTCACGGGCTGAGACTGTACCCTTGGAGAACATCTCTGCATCTGTGCTTTCCTCTTCTTCCTCTTGTTCTCCTCCTCCACACAGACACACATACAAAGTAGAAAACACACAAGTTTGTCCACTACTATCTCTATAGCTCTCTCTCTCTCTCTTTCCTTCAGTGTCTCAGTCCTTCTATCTGAGCAGAAACAGAGGGAATTCCGTGCAGGAAGCGGCGCGGAGAGAAGGAACTCCACTCCTCTTTTCTCTCTCTCTCTCTCTCTCTCTCGCGCTCCCTCTCAGTCCATTATCTCTGAGTTTTGCGCGCTCCTGAGCTGTTGCTGTGGAGACAGCGGCTCGGCCCGGCCACAATGTCCTTTTAAGCGTTCTTCATAAAGGGCCGCATTCAGCCTGGGACACAATGCAGCGAGACTCCCTCACACTCCCTACCTCTCTCTCTCTCTCTCTCTCTCTCTCTCTCACTCACTCACACACTCGCTCACTAGCTCTCACACTCATTATCTCTCTCTCATAAACACTTTGCGTCTCTCGCTATCTCTCTCTCCTTGCTCTCTTTTTTTTTACCTTGTCACTCATGCCATCCTGAAACACAAAGACATGACATGTACCGTTTGATTTTTTTTTAAGGATTATTTTACATTCTTTTCGCAGCTCGAACTTTATGCGATGCCGGTTAAAGCGATTTCTGATTTCTTTAGCACTCATGCATCGTATATGAAAGATGGACGCCGGTCCAGTTGGGAAATCTGGTGTAATGAGGTCCTCGCTTGGGAGTCGGACACGATGTTGGCGGTGTAGCTGGGACAACCGGTGGGAACGTAAAGATTCCACTTTAATCAAAAAGTAGAGGGAAAATAAAGGGGGGACTCCCCGCAGCCTCAGGAGGTGACCTGTGTGGCCGCCATTGTAAAGGCAGGCATAAATCACAGCGATTTAACCGCGAGACACGGAGCGACTGGCAACAGTGCATTACTAGCCATGTTAACTCCTGCCAAGGAACACCCCTTAGAAAAGACCCAGAGAGAGAGAGAGAAGGAGGAAAGGACGGGTGAAGTTGAGGGAAGTTGGAGCACGTCCATTGAGCGCATGCGAACCGGCCATAAAGTGCTTGTGAGAGCAGGAGGAGTGGACACAATCACTCTCAGCGGTCACTTCCACTCACTTCACACCGTCACTCTGTTGTCCTGCCTTTCACAGCAAAACAAACAAAGCGTGATGGAGAGCCTCGGAGGAAGGACAGAAAGCGGTTAGGAGAAAAAAAAGGGATTTCTCTTTCTTTCCTTATACTCCTAAAATCATTTCATACTTTGTCCAACTTTTAAAAATATATATTTTTTTAAATCTCATGTTTTTAATGCACACGTGATCATGTGAGTAATAACTCGTCACATGTGAATACAGTCAAATCACATCCTAATGTACTGTATGTTAAAATCTGGATGGAAATCACACGCGTAGATTACAAAAAAATGCACATGAAAATAAATGTATTATAATATTAATATTTTATTTTATAAAACAAATACATCTTTTATATCATTTTATGAAAAACCAATTAAAACTATACATATATTTTAAACTCAGGGAAATAAACAAATTGTATAGTTTTCTTATTCTAATTCATAGAAAGTAATTAAACCATAAAATCATGTGGGAAATGTGTTAAAAAAAAATCATTTGAAAGTGTGAATTATTCATCCACTGTCTAATTTACACATCTGAGTTTTACAGCCTCCGATTTCTTTTTTCTTTTTTTTTTACATGTGTGATTTCCATATGTAATTAGGTTTTTCATTCTTTTTTCTTTTGCTTGATCGTTTTTTATACAATTCATTGCTTTTCTTGTTTTTTTTTTTTAATCAGCCTCTTTATAGTATGTGTGTAAATACTGATGAGGATGCTGAGGTTTTAAATATTTAAGATTTGTGTGTGAGTGTGTGTGTGTGTGTGTGATAAAACATAAAAATAAAAAAATAAACATTTAAAAAATCTATTTAAATATTTCTTGTTAGTAATAAATAGTAATAATCAGATGAATTAGTCAAAATGTAGACACTAGTCAAGTAAATTACTAATTAAAGAAAGTAAATGTTTGTTCGGCATCAGTTTGTTTAATAAAATTTTTTGTTTGTTTGTTTATATGAGCTGCATTTGTGTCAAACCGGGACTAACAGAACACAGTTATAGGAGTAAAAAAATTACGTTTCTCTACATAATTCTTTACATTCTCTACGTTACACTAATGTATTAATGTTCTAATGTACCTAACACATCACTAGTTTGCTTGGACACCATCTGGTTTTTCTCATGATCAAACTACCTGCTTCACATCTGAAACGCTGGCCTCCCAGGAACTCCTTTAATAGCCCAAACATGTGGAAATGGCTGGATCGTCATACACGGATATACGGCCTTCTTTAAAACGTTCACATGTTTTACTGCAGCTAAGAGTCTCATCACTGTACTGTGCTTAAAGTAAATATGTAAATATCAATAGGTTTTATTTCTTGCTTCGCCATTAATTTCATCACAGCCCCACTTATATGATTATACAAACATGATCAAACTCAATTCTTAATTTTAGTTTTAAAAAGTTTATTTAGTAATGATAATGATATAAAAATTTATTTACATCATTGTTCTTCAATATGACATCTGTTCAATGGGAACATTTAAAAAAATAATAATTAAAAATGAAAATGCTCTGTAGGAGGAATTAGATGTTTTTTAACATGGAGGTATTAATAATATTATATATCAATTATATATTATCGCACAGGACTTTTAGATTTTCTTTCATGAGTTTATGGAGAATTGAAAGAGAATAATATAAAACCAGGATTAAAAAGAAGTTATTGATGAGGTACACGTTCAGAGTCGAGCTTTAAGTTTGTCCTGAACTAATCACGGCTCTGTGCAAAACATTTACTGGCGATCAGAGGGGGAAAAAAAAAAGAACGAAAATCGCTGAGTGTGAAAACTGAAAAGAAGAAAAAAAAAATTGAAGTGACGCCAACACACATTTTCAACACATCATGGTAATACAAGCAGTGCATATGCCACTCTCTCACACACACACACACACACACACGCACTCATCAGCCTTGTCGCTGCGTTTAAATCACATTCTGACATTTTACGACAAATGACACGTTGAAAATCTGCAGAATTTTTCTGGCTATTACCCTGCAAGTGTGAGTTAAATGTGATTAGGACGCAGAGGAAAAACATTCCCTTGTGCGAAGAAATAAGAAACACGCTGAGATAATTTACCGCTTTGAGCCGTCAGACTGCGACTAATAAGATGAAAATAGGGTTTATTTTAAGACCAGAACAGAAGAATTGTGTTTATTTAGTGCATCTAGGTGGACAAAATTACATTTTTCAACATCCAGATGTGGGGAAGAAAAAGAAAACAAGATTCTGGCAGACCAACTGTAGTCGAACAGGATATAAAGTATGATGGTACTAATCATCCACCAGCGCAAACACACACACACACACACACAACTATAGAACATGTCTGCGTTTCAGATAGCGTCTTAGACAAACCCCCCCCCCCCTCCCCCCCCGTAAGCCACAACCACCCATTACACCACCACTCAGGCCTGCACTGGTGCATCCTGGGAGTGTTTTGACCTGAGTCACTGAGCCACTTCAGAATTTATAATACGCAACATTGAAGTTCCCTGAACCTGACATGAGCCACTACTTGACATTTTCACGCACAATCGACACACATAATTGAACAACACCCGAGTCAGTATATGAAAGCATCTCACTCAAGGTTAAATAGATTACACTGACACACACACACATAGACGCCACACACATATAAGTAGAAAGACAAAGAGAGGAAGAGAGACGCACTACATAATAGACACTACGCGCATTAAGATTGATCCATCTGTGTATAAAGATGTGATTAAATCTTCTGCAGAGTATGAGGGCGCACTCATCGCTCTCTCTCTCTCTCTCTCTCTTTGGGAAGGAGGAAGTATGCTAAGCAGCCTCTTAAACACACAGCGCTATGCACCCGCAAATTATGCAAACAGACGAATTACTGAAAATGCTTGCTCCGGAGAAAGTAAAGCTGCATTACATTTACACACAACCCCAGGGTGTGTGTGTGTGTGTGTGTGTGAAATTGTGCATGTGCTTTGTTTAGTTTCGAATGTTAACAGTGATCCAGTGTAAATGTTAAAAATGTAATATCTTTCCGCTATGCAGATGGAGTTAACACAATTTCAATTTTCTGAAATTCTCAAAACAAACTATTCACATTGAGAATCATTCAACTCGCTGACTCAACTGAATGAGCATGAATGAAAGGATGCACTGGTTTCTATAGAGACTTAAGAGAACAGGAATCTCACTCACGTCCAAGCATCTTAAAGGCACTGATGCAAATATCGACTCACTGAACAAGAGAGAAGCAAACATCACTCAGGTTTAAAAGATTCACTTACTCATACACTGATTCTTTGGACAGAAGGGAAGCGAATCGTATCTACGTCCAAAAGATTCACTGACTCAAACACTGACTCGATAAACTTGAAACAAGTGAATTGCATTCAATAAGTCAGTGTTTGAGTCAGTGAATCTTTTGGATGTGAATGTGATTTACTGACTCAGTGAACAAGACTAATGTGATTCAGTGAACAAGAGAGAAGTAAATCACATTCACATCCAAAAGATTTACTGACTCTTGTTCATTGAATCAGTGAATCAGTTCAGTGAATCATTTGGACCTAAATGCAATTCGATAACTCAAACATGATTTACTGACACTTGTTCACTAAGTCTGACTCAAATACTGACTCAATAAACAATAGTCATATGATTCAGTGAATTGATTAAGCAAAGATTATTCACATCTAAAAGATTAACTGACTCAAACACTGACTCATTAAACTTGAAACAAGTGAATCACGTTCACTAAGTCAGTGTTTGAGTCAGTTAATCTTTTGGACCTCACTGAACAAGGGTACTGTAAGGGAATCACATTCACATCCTAAAGTTAGACTCTTATTTACTGAGTCAGTGTATGAGTCAGTAAACCTAAATGTGATTCAGTGACTCAAATGCTGTCTCACTGAACAAGAGTGTCCAAAAGATTTGTTTACTCAAACATTGTCTCACTGAACAAGAGTGTCCAAAAGATTTGTTTACTCAAACACTGTCTCACTGAACAAGAGTGTCCTAAAGATTCACTGCCTCAAACATTGTCTCACTGAACAAGAGTGTCCAAAAGATTTGTTTACTCAAACACTGTCTCACTGAACAAGAGTGTCCTAAAGATTCACTGCCTCAAACATTGTCTCACTGAACAAGAGTGTCCAAAAGATTTGTTTACTCAAACACTGTCTCACTGAACAAGAGTGTC
>JAQMYJ010000017.1:3039205-3061122 GCA_030014305.1 Clarias laeviceps
GCGTGAGCTCACAGACGCCCCTGATTGGCTGTAGAGCCGTGATTAATGTGGGAGCACTAAGTACCTCTCATCCCTCCGGCCAATCAGCTCTCTCTAGACCTCCGAGGCTGCGAGAGGTTACAGCATCACCCGGGAATCGAACCAGTGATCTCCAGGTGATAGGGCGAGCACTTTACCACTGCGCTACTCGGAGGCCTGGGTCTAATATTTGTACATGAAAAATTTCCCAAACAAAATGTATACTGTAAATATTTATATAGTATAAAATGTTTATAAAATAAGTTCTAATATTTGACTCTACCTTTAAAGGTCTAACATACGACTGCCTTTAAACCTTGAGTGTTGTGCTGCTGTGATGAGATGAAGTGACACTACAAAAGTCTGGAGTGGTGTAAAGCGAGTGTGTGTGAAAGTTCATGCGTATATGTTGCAGGATAATAAATCTGCATCTTGCTGTCACCTTCAACCAACATCAGCCTTAGAGCTCCAGTACAACTATATTCAGATATTTTCTATTGCCTTGTTTTTTTGTTGTTTTTGTCAAACTGAGTTAAAAACCGAATCAGAATCAGAATCGATTCGATTTGAGTCAGATTAAACACAGACGTGGGTAACGACAGACTGAGGGAGCTTTCGGAGCAGATGAGAACCTGACTGATCGCGGGATGACGGAGGAAGTTGGAGAGATAAAAGTGAGAGGTGGGGGATAGAGCGGAGGACAGGATGCGGAGAGGTCGACTTCCTGTGATACAGATCCTAAGCTGCTCATTAGCAAAAGAAGGCAATCAAATATTCATTCAGCCAGATGGCAGGCAAAATAATCAGTACTGCGCTAACATCGGGCAGCTAATCCTCGCTCAGAGACATGAGCGTGACACGGGGAGGGCTTGACAACATGGCCGCCGGGGCAAGACGTTAACCCGGGCTAACGCTAACGTTCAACTGCTGCAGGGAGAATTAAACACTCGTGAAGGAGAGGGAAGTGACCTACAGTACTAAACTGTAATCTATTGTAATCTGTTAACACACTGTATTCTATTCAGTTCATGATTCCAATCTCTTTAATTCTATTCCATTCTGGTGTATTAACCCATGTTCTATTGTATTCTAATATACTCTTATAAACTTAGTTCACACCGAGTAATCTGACTGGACGAGAGGCAATCCACAAGTTTAACTGTATGTATCACTCCACACACATCACAGATGTTCTACAGTTGTTGATTACACTAACGGTGGGTCACAAGCATGGGTGAAGGTGTGCAGTACTGAGTGGAGAGAAGCCGCCTGCCAAAACCCACATTCCAATCCGGTCACAGAGCATTTTCTGTCTGATTAGTCATTGCTTCTAAGTCGTTCCAAATCGCCTCTGCTAACTAGCTTCTAACACAAAGCTGAATCCCAATTCCCTATCAAACCCCTGATCTAGGGCACTACTTGGTGTGTGGAACAAGGTATTCTACACTCTACATAGCACACTAGCTTTCCATTTTACGCTACTTGGGATTTAGCCCCCGAAGGCAAACGTTAGATATTCTGAAGTGGAAGACGTAGAAATATAAAGAGAAACTTGCGAGGTTTTCAGGACTGTCCGCCAACTCCATGGTTTTTTCTCCTCACCCTTTGTCTACATAGTACCGGTAAGAATTTAACATTCCTTTCACCTCGTTAATTCTGCCAGTTGTGAAGGATATGTGTTGGCAGATCCAAAAAAAAACTGGATAAAAAGCAAATCTTAGTCTGTTGATAATAAACAGTGTTTGTTAAACTGTTAGATAAAAGCAATATTACACTTGAGGCTGTGCTGTGAAATCTTCAGTACTTGAGCTGAGCGTTCGTGTTTATGACCGCATTACAGCCGTGCTGATATTCAGTACAACAGCACAGCCTTGAGTGTGATATTGCTTAATTATAATCCCATCTATCTATTCAATTTAATTCTGTTGCTTTTAAGTCTATTATATTCCAGTCTATTATATTCCTATATGTTGAATTCTTTTATATTCTGTTGCAATTTTTCTATACTATTCTATACAGTTATCTTCTACTTTCTTCTCTTCTAATGGATTTTATTCTATTCCCATTTATGACATGGTATCCCATTGTGTTGTGTTGTATTCTATTGTTCTTTTATATTCATATGCACTGTATTATATTTCCATCTATTCAATTCCACTATATTTTATTTTATTTTTAATATTATTTTACATTTCATATGATACTATATTAGTTTCTAATCTATCTTATTGTCTTTTATTATGCTACAGTATATCATGGTATATTCATGATGTATTTTATCATAATTAAAGCAGAAAGAAATCACAGATCAAGTACCAGAATCATTATTAATATCTGTAAAAACTTCCTTGTTCTTACACACTCACTAAAGAACTTGAGGTCCCTGAAGCTGCCAGATTGTTTTCTCGAATATGAAGTTTATCCTAATTGTAAATTTAGTTTACATGCGCTCACAAAAGTAAGTGCACCCCATGTCTACATAAAACTAATCAAAGTAAACATACCTTCTCCAATCTGATCAGCGAACACACTCCAAAACTCATGCACCCGACTAGCTTCCTGGAAAACACAGAACCAAAGAAATTAGATCTTTATAACCACTAAGCCTCATAAATACTTTATATCAGAGTGTATTAATAATAAATAACACAAATCTTTTTAACTGAACAGTTAAAAGGAAGGTTGGAGGAAAAGATGCTCTTTATCTAATTTTACGAATAAGTCTGAAGAATTTTGCTTGGAATTTACATCATTATATGAGCGAACGAACTAAGCTGAAAAGAACACTGGCACGTTCGAAGTTCGCACGTATGTCCGGGAGCCGTTCAAAGCCTGTTTGCATCAGTGGAAAGCCAAGCAAGATGAGTTTACGTATTTGTTTTTGTGTTTTTTTGCATTTCGTGCAATATTTAGTGAAGACATAGCAAGAAGACCCAAAATTGCTAGCAAGGATGGTAGCAAGAAGAAAAGGGAGCCACTTTTTAAAGCAGCTGGAGCCAAGAGGAGTCATAAATTAAGGTTAAGTGTGGGTTAATCGTTAATGTTTTTGGGTGGCTGGAAGGGATTATCTGCATTTACATTATTTCCTATTAGAAAATGCGTTTCGTAATACAAAATTTCCCAGCCAACGTCCTGGAAAATGCTGGTCTAACCACGCATGCACACTAAGAGCAAAATGGGGTGGTGCACCAGTGACACTACAAGTTCTATAGCCATTAAATATTGCCTAGATAATTTTCACCCAGCCTGTATACAACAATTATATACACGTATATGATCATGTGTTTTTTATGGTTGTTTCAATGATCATAAAAGAATAATAATATGAGCATTTCGTGAGTTCTACATTTTTGAGACATTGTTATCATCTTCCGATATCGGCGAAATTTGTTCGTTTTTTTATGTTTAAATGCTCATTTTGTTGTCTGATGTCATCCCCTGTTGAAACACACACACACACACACACACACACCAGCAGGACAAGATTAGGTTTTGGTCATTGACCTATTGTGCATGTCCGGCACAGATCTATGCTGATCTGGATTTAAGGGTTAACTTTGCAGATGATGCTTCAGTCAATAAAACAAAAAGAAAAACAATCAGCCCTTTTAACTGGGATGTAAATCTTGTTTTGTTTCCGTGTATCTCTCTAAGACTGCACACAGTACATTTCTCTTTTAATAAGATTAATAATTAAATAACATTCTTCCAACCACCATTAAGAAAATGATCTTTATACACTTCGTACTTAAATACATTATAAAACCTCTGACTCATCAGTGGTGCTTGGGCCTCTTTATGGTTAAACCTCTTGAACCCCAAGTAATGTAATGCAAACCCATTTCCTTTTAATGGGGCAAAGTTACATAACTGCTTTACTTTTGTTTTTTTTGTCAACATTCAGCCCCATAATGCGTTTCCTGGATTAGATCTAATCCTACATTAAAAGGATTAAAGGTTTCGAAACAAAGGCACCAACTGGGAGTGATATTTGATCTAAATATTCTGTATTTCATGGACGGACCCACAGGACACCAAATCTCAGCTTGTATTTAAAACTGCATATTAGTTTATATATTATGTAATCTCATCCTTCGGCATTTGTAAAAAGAAATTATAATAATAATTAAATAAGTGAGATTAACACATTAAGTGTTTCCAGCTGTGAAATAAAAGCTATACTGAATTTTAGCTAAGTATAAAACCAACAAAACCACTATGCACTTCTCCTTTAAAGAAAAAAAAAGTTATAACCCGTTAAAATGCAGCGGAGCCGGCTGTGCGTGGTGACTTCAAAGGCGTTATATAAGGTTTTATGCGTGTCAGAGCGGCTCTGAAGGCCGAGGGTTTGTGAACCGCAGTCCCACACATGTAAATGAAGACTGGAAGTTAAAGGAATCTGCTGGTCACAGTAATTATTCCTCCTCCAAGAAAAAAAAATCGTTCACGAACCATGAAAAATGGCTACAAGGCAGGACAGGGGCCAGCTCTAATGAGATGCTCTCTAATGCACCAAATATTTTCGAATATAAGCCAAGACTGTTTTCATTGTACCATAATGTAGCATTTGATATATTAGTATTTCTACATAAATGCATTTTCTTGTAATTATCTTGCAGCCTAGTGGTTTCTGGTTCTGTCAAAGAGAAGTTAAAATGAGATCAAACATAAAAAGTTTTAAAAATATGGACATTTTAAGTTGTTTTTTAACAGCCTGATGAATATTAATGAGATATGAGTTCAACATTATAAATCGATCAAGGATTTAGAGGTTTTAAAAAAATAATAATCAGATAATGTGCTGTAATTAAACTATTGCAAAATAAGCATTTTATTTAAAAACATTTAATATTTGTGTTGGGTTCAATCCCTAACCCGCTGCCCAAACCCCAGTCACTGTCCCAAGTCCAGATAAAATTGAAGGGTTGCGTCAGGAAGGGCATTAAACCTGTGCCAAGTTGTTGTGCGGATCGGTTGGTCCGCTGTGGCGACTCCTGGATGGGAGCAACAGAAAGACTAACGACATCGTCTACAGTACCACATGTCCTGTACAGGGTCGAAGAACACCAGTTAGCCGACTCTGCATATATCTGTACCGTGGGAGGAAGCTGGAGTACCTGGAGGAAACCCATCAAACACGGGGATGCACGGAGACCCGAGGCGGGAATCGAACCCTTGACTCTGGAGGTGCGAAGCCACAGTGCTAATCACTACGCCATCATGCTGCATGTGTTTGTCATGATTATTAATATTTAATCCAGAAAACAAGCATAATAACAGTTAATAAAATTGTGAACAAGCCGGAACATTGCTCACATGTTGCACATTTTTTGTTCTTGATCAATTTTTACATAAATGAGGACACTAGAGTTCATAATTCTTTAAGTATAGTCTGTAAATCCTGCATAATTGATACTCTTATATTTTTTATTTTATAATTCTACTTTATTTTGGTAACTTTTAAAAATACTGTAAAATGTTCTTATATTTTTTATAATATTTTTTACATTTATATTAGCATTACTTTAATCTGAAAAGTAGTTTGTAGAAATATTTATGTTACTTTTATTGGCAAAAAAAAATATTTTTTTAATTGTACTCTCTAGCACAATTTATTTCATCTCAGAGAAATCTGTCTTTTTAAGTCACAGGCGATCGTACAAGCATTTCACTGCATATCATACTGTGTATGGCTGTGTACACGACAATTAAAATTAGAATTTAAATTTAATTTGAATACCTGCTCACTCCATCACAATTCCACACAGTGAATAAAAGCCTCTTCTTCTTCTCCTCATCAGTAACAACACTGCAAACAGGAAAATGATTCTCCTCAGATATTCATACGACATATATTTTTTTTTCATCGATAAAAAAACCCTGATTTATACGAGTGATTTTTTTGTCTCACAAGAAAAACGTCTCCTGGAAAAGCGGACTCCTGCAATCGGGGACCGTCTTGGTCTCCTTACGTGTTCCAGCGTCGCTATTCGGTGCCAGTCCCACCTGAGAGAGAGACGATTCATACTGTATAAAGGTTATCATGCACATTCATGAGTACTTGTGGAGCACCAGACGAAAGTTTTAGGAAATTTCTAGAAACTCGAACTTTTTTTTTTTTTTTTTTTACTGAGTCTACAGTGTTTCTCACCTTGACGCAGCAGTTGCACTTTTCCTGATCATTTCCCACAAGAGCCGTAGCCTCAATAACTGCAAGTGTCAAAAAAGTAGCAACAAAACATGAAGCAAGAACTATGACGGAAATGTTACGTAAGATCCGCTACAGAACAGTCCTGAGATGTAGATTTGGGTTGGATCTTGTTGCATTTGTGCCATTTAAACTTACTCGACAATCTCAGTGAGTGAGTGCACTTTAAATATTTACACTTTTTCATATTTCTTAATAAATATTGATGAACTTGGCTTAAATTTTTTACTCCAATAGTAATCAAGCTCAAGAAATGTGGGGATGGAAATTTGTTCCTTTAGGCATAAATCGAGATGATGAGGCCACTCTAGTTCTACATTTGCGGCTCTGCGTTCAAACTGTAACACAACAGACTTATCATAGGGCACGACATACACTATATGGACAATAATGGCCAAACCTGTTCATTATTGAATTGAGGCGTTTCAATCAATCAGGCCTCTTATCCCCAGTGAAGAGCAATCGTAATGCTTCAGCATGCCAAGACATCTTGGACAATGTTATGCTTTTTTTAATTAACTTTGTGGCAACAGTTGAAGGCCCTTTTCTATTCCAACATGACTGAGCCCCAGTGCACAAAGCAAGGACTATAAAGACATGTGGTTTGATGAGTTTGTTGTGGAAGAACTTGACTGGCCTGAACACAGAGCCCTGACATCAAACCTCCATCCTTTGGGATGAACTGGAAAGGAAATTGCGAGTCAGGCCTGATCTTTCTCCAACATAAGTGTCTGACCTCATAAATGCTATACAGAATGAATGGGCACAAATTCCAACCACAAAAAATCTTGTGGAGAGCCTTCCAAGAAGAGTGGAACCTGTTACAGGTGCAAACGGAGAACCGACTCCATATTGTATAAGTATATGTATTTCGTTGGCCAAATACTTTTGACCATATAGTGTAATTGGGAACTGAATCATACCTACAGAGAACAAAATCAGGAAGTACATAAGAGTAAGAAGTGGAAACAAACGATTTGACCTGATTAACTTGAGCACTGTGATCCCTCTGGAACGTATTAACGGACAAATTAATTAAAGACAAATACAAAACAGGTGCACGCAAGCAGGTCAAACACTGATGAGATGACGAGATGAGGGTTGAAGACAGAACCGTAACACAAACACAGAGAGCTTGTTGCCATAGAAACCACAATGCAAATACAAAATCCGTGATACTTTTTTTTTTACTTTCAGGTCACATCATGTGTCTTTGCTACAATTTAGGGATTGTCTCCGCCCACTTTCTGTCTCCTGATTGTCCTCGCCTGATCTCCGATTTGCCTTCATTACTGCTTACCATGACATTGAGTACATTGTTAAGCCCTTTTCGGACATGCCAGCTCTCCATCAATCTCCATTAAAGATCATTTCTCCCGGCTTGATCCAGACATACACACGACCATAATGGAAAGGGTGACAGTGAGAACATGACAAATCCTTCCTTCTGTATTACAATTGGTTCATTGATCTATGATTGGTTAGATCTTCACTGATTTTGAAATGCGAACCAATCCTATAGCATGAAGGCGGGACTTAAACTGTGTATCTTTAGTACAGTTTAGCACAGTCTAGATCCGTGTCATGAATATTTATTTATTATTAAAGCTTAGTGTTGATTTCTGCCTAATACATTCTCACGTATCATTTAAAGTTATTTTTAGATATAAGGCTGTAGGTTAATTGTTGGTCCGATGTCAGTAATCTTGTGCGTGCCTAATCATTAATGCGACTCTCTGTTATGTGAATTGAACCCTCACCCGTTTGTCTAGTTTTGATTGCGGTCTTGCTTGACCTCTGTTATGAAGCGGGACAATGAGGCTTGGATTGCTGTTAATAAACACAATACGTCTCTGTCCTGTCTTTTACTTACTGCAGGTCATATCAGTAAGGAAAAGGTATAGAAGCCATTAAAGCATTATTCACATTTAAGCTTAGATCATCATCAAACAGGTTTTGAATAAAACATGAAAATCATATACTGTAAGCATTTATATATTTTTTTCCAATCTTTCTCTACAGTATATAATTCTGCACCAATTATTGTTATTAATAATAATCATAAATGCAATATTGTCTTATGCTGAATACTGCTGAATTTTTCTAATGCTACCGTATACAGCACACTGTACATTGCCGTCTGTGAAGATTCTCAGTCATCCAGGTTATCTGGAAGTTGAGTCACGTCAACTGGACTTCTTTCTTGTTTAGTGGCAACGTTTCACTATTCATCCAAGTAGCTTCTTCAGTCTAAGGTAAGTTAGAAAGTTCCTTGTATTTAAGCCCTCCATGGTCAAAGGATCTTCCCATACCTGAAAAGTAATAATTTACTTGGACCGCTCTGTCCAAATGTCCAAATAAATGATGACTTTTCAGGTATGGGAAGATCAAAGAGCCATCTATGTGCAGGTGGAATATCCTTCTCTCAATAGAGGTCGAGATCTTCGACAGAACCTATCTCCAATTTTTTTATGCTGCCCTTTCATTCATCTCGAGGAAGATCAAGACCTCTTTACACGTCCACCAAGAAACGCACACTTAAGGACCCCCCTTACTCTCTCTATTGTCTTCCTATCATCATCCTATTGTCTTCCTTTGATACCCCCCCCCCCTCTCTCTAATGACCCTCCATCCTATTCTCACTTTCTCCATTATTTACATAACGAGCCTTTTCAGATAAACGAGGATCCGTTGACCTTGGAGAACTTAAATACTTTCCAACTTACCCTAGACTGAAGAAGCTACAGTACTTGGATGATTGGTGAAACATATCCACTGGTCCAGTTGATACGACTCAACTTCCAGATCATACGTTACTGTATAGAACAAACCATATAGAAAATATTGAAAGCACTTCAAACTGAGAGTTTAAACTGTGTTTACATACTCACTGTCGACGATGAGGACGCCATCTCTATATGCGATTGCTAATCGGAGCTGCCCTGTGCAGATAAAATGAGAGAAATCTGAGACAGTGCTGTAGGTGGTGACAGAATGGTCACATCTTTTTTATTTTTAGTTTGATGTGCAAGCAAACCAAATTGCATTTTGTTTGCATGAGTGAACCAACATATGTAAACATCTCGTGTACAAATTAAACAAAACAAGGAAACAATTTGTATGCATAAATTAACCCAAAGGATAAAGTTTTAACAAATTATTATTATTATTTTTTTTTATTAACCGATTAGTTACATTTTCACTTCTGAAATAACAGCGCTGAAGTGGTTTAAGTAAATTTTAACACACACATCTGTGATTCACTCTCTGATTACAGAACAGGGAGTGTATTTATTTGGCTGATGAGGAAAGAAGTACAACTTAGCGTAAAACAAGGCTTAAGATACTCAACCTTACAGAATGTGATTTCTTTGTATTAATAAGTTAGACAGAGATTCTGCCGTACAGAAAGACAGACAGACATGTACGTGGGCTTCAACCTGAAATAATAATAATATCACTGATTACATTAAAGATCGTCAGATTATTTCTATCTTTAGCTTTACCTTTTTATCTATTTCTACAAACTCTTTTCGCATTGGATTAACACTATTAGAAATTCGTCAACTTTAATGGGAATACAAGCATTTTCAAATCAGGTTCAGATGTAAGGCAACATGCTAGCTTACTAACTGTCAACCTAATTTCTAGCAAACATTAGACACTAGATCATTTTTACTAAACTAAATCTATATACATATATAATCTGCTCAAATAACTGTTCTGAAGGAAAGACAATTTTCCTCTTTATCCACCAAGTGTAAAACTCCACCTGTAACGTGTGACTAGCTTGCTAGCAAACCCAGCTCGCTACATGACATCTGAAGCTGTAGTAACTGCTGTAATAGCAGCATTAACATTCAGTTAAGCTAAACACAAAGAGTGAATAAAAGCACTGATGCTACTTTGCTAACACTGCCAATCCCTCCCTCCTTAAAAAATAAAGGAAAGGAACATAAGGGGTAATGTGATGGAGTTCTAGCCAAACAAAGTTAACATGTCGGCTCAGGGATGCCTGTCACTCGGTAAAATCAGGACGTGCTTATATAACTCATGCCTGAATATTGCATAGAGTGTCGCTCTGTGCCTCCGTGCTAGCAGGAAAAATTAAGAAGGCTGAAGAGACAAAGGATGTGAGATGAAGCTGTCGCACAGCCGAGACGGTCTCACTGTTTAAACCCACACTCAGAGTGTCTGCATGTCTCGCTAATCATCTTTCGCTGTCTTCTTTTCTGTTTTCTTTGTCCTGCCCCGCGCTCTCTCTCCCTCTTTCTCTCTCTCTCTTCCCCTGTATCTTATTTTAGACCCGGCCTGAAGCATCAACACAGGAATATATATATATATATATTTTTTTTTTGTTAAGCCCACATCTGTACATAAAGCCATAGTGCCAATACAAGAGAGACATTATATTGAATTATTTCTAATGATCCTGTAGGTACTTTATAACCTGATACCGAGAATGACACATAAATCCACTGCAAGTCAGAGCAACAAAATGTCACAAGGTTTATATTAATGCGTGCATCCATTATCTATACCACTAATCTTAATATAAAAAAAAAAGGTAGGGTCATGGTAGGATGGACTGTATCCCAGGGAGCTCAGGGCAAAAGGCAGGGTACACACCAGATGAGGCACAAGCACACACACACACACACACACATATACACATAATCATACTGTAGCAATGTGGAAACACCAATCAGCCAGTGCTGTAGGTCTTCGAATTGTAGATTCAAACCGTCAACAGTGCTAAACACTACGCCACCGTACTGCCCACACTGATGTGGTCGCTAAAGAATAAATTTAAATCAAACATAAGTGACGACAGGAACTGACTTCTTTCTTAAATGTTCCACAACCTTACAAGTAACTATTAACAGATAGTTTAAATGTGTTTGTTTGTTTGTTAGAATTACTGGCAAATGATGTTGTGGTATAAGAGGAATAAAACACTTGTTTTAAAATGTGTTACCCAACTTCAGTGTGATGACTTCATCACACCATCCTATCGCTGATATTTTCCTACAATAGCAGAAGACAAGATCTTTTTATTTCTAGAATGTCTACACTGAACTTGTATAATTATGCACTAAACCTGGATAATTATGAATGAAGTCTGGATAAAGAAAACAATAAACCTGGATAATTAAGCAGTAAACCCAGATAATCATACACTAAACCTGGACCATTATAACCTTCATAATTATCAACATTTAGGCAGATGCCCTTGAGCAGTTGAAGGTTAAGGACCTTGCTCAAGGGCCCAACAGTGGTAACTTGATGGTAATGGGTTTTGAACCTTAACCACGGACCCTGTTTAGTATCCAGGGTTATTCACTGAACCTAGATGATTAAGCACCACCCTTGATAGTTATCCCCTAAAGAAGGATAATGACACAGTAAACATGGCTAATAAAGCACTAAACCCGGATAGACATGGTCGCTTGGTGGCCTTGCACCTCCAGGGTCAGGGTTCAATTCCCGCCTCGAGTCTGTGTGCATGGAGTTTGCATGTCCCCCCCCCCCGCTTGCTTAATGTGTTTCCTCCCACAATCCAAAGACTTGCAGATGAGGCTAATTGGCTTTTCCAAATTGCCCAAAGTGTGTAAATGAGCGCGTGTGCTCTATGATGAATTGGCACCCTGTCTAGGGTGGACCCTGCTTCGTACCATAAGCCTCCTCGGATAGGATGGGATAAAGGTGATGAGTATGTGAGTAACCAATAATGGACAATGCAGCACTAAGTCTGTATAATTGAGCTAAATCTGGATAATAAACCACTAATCTGAATAATTAAGCACTAAACCTGGATAATTATGCAGGAAATCTGGATAATGAACCACTAGACCTGCATAATGAACCACTAGACCTAGATAATTATTCACTAGACTTAATCTTTATGCTGCAAACCTGGATAATGAAGCACTAAACCTGGATAGTGAACGACTAATCTGAATAATTAAGCACAAAATCTGGATAAAGAGACAATAAACCTGGATAATGAAGCACTAAACCTAGAAAATTATGAACAAAACCTGGACAATTCAGCACTAAACTTGGATAATTAAGAGCTATAAGTAAACATGAATAATGAAGCACTAAACCTGGATAATTGATCACTAAACCTGGATAATAACACATTCCATCCATCCATTAAGGAATCTCTGTAGTCCAACTAGGGCCTATGCAGGCCAGTGGTGACCATTGATGACAATAACACATTAAACCTGGATAATTATGCAATAAACCTGATAATTTGTCCTTTCAATAAAAAAAAAAGAATTAATCTTTATGGTAGAGAGTGAAACAGCCTGGTCTTCGTATTAATATTGCAGGAAGATCAATTTATGTATTATAAAAGTAACAATTTGAAAATGCAGTTAAAGTTAAAGAGAGAATAATTAAAACACAGGTTAAAATATGTAGTTAAATAATCTTGTAAATCAATAAAGCGCTCCCTTGCAGTCCAGTTTTTATTTTTGTTTGAATCCAGACGAGGGTTTGGGAGGGGACGTCTCAGTGTCATGGACGTCTGAGTCTGCGGACGTGGGCAGACAGCGCTTTTCTTCTGAAAGCATTACACTGACCTACATGTGCTGCAGTTCACAAAGCTACACAGGTTGGCCTTAGTGTTAGCCTTCAGGTGTCAGCTGCCATCATGTAATAGCAGGATTGTGGGTGGGAATTAAGAAGCAGATGATGAAATTAGGGGGGAAACATGGCTGCTGTAGAGGGATGGGGGAGAGCTGGCACCCTGAGGTTGGGTTTGGATCTCTTCCGTGCTCGCTGTGTGCTTTAATTGCACTTTGTTTGAATTAGCAGGAGGTCCGAGGGAAATCTGGAGTGCACTCACACTCACACACACACACACACACACACACACACACACGGAGCTCCACATGTCTGCCTGGCTGAGGATCCTGGCATTGATCCTTTCATGGTCTAAAGAGATTCAGGTCCATGTTTGGTGGCTCTTCACACCGGACACTGAGCGATCACTGGACACGAATTCAAGGACAAGAACACGAGTCTACAGCGTCAGAGGATTAAAGAGTCATGAATTGACACCGGTTGCTGTTTTTAAGTGTTTTTTTTTTTTTATTATTATTATTATTATTATTCCTTCTGTGTCTTTGTGGACTTGTTAAATAATGAGTTGTTTTAATTAGTTGTTCAAAAAAAAAGAAAAAGATGCATGGAAATTTATGGGGGAAAAAAATAATTTCCAGGCTTTAAAAAGTATTCAGCAATCAAAGTTTAATCACTGTTATTGCCATATACTGTGCCTAACAGAATTAGCAATCAAACGAACAATTAAGCATTAGCAATTAAATGAGCAAGTAAAAATAAGACCTTTAATTGTATGAAGCAATTAAAGAACTTTTTTCTGAAGCAATTAAAGAATACTTCATGCTCTCAGATTTGTATGTGTTGAAAAAAAAAAATGCCTATAAAGTGTATAAACTGTTTTGATAACCTGTCTCTCTATAATGACGTTGGCTTGGTGGTTAGCACTGTCGCCTTGCATCTCCAGGGTCGATGGTTCGATTTGCATGTTCTCCCCATGCTTGGTTGTTTTTTCTCCAGGTACTCTGGTTTCCTCTTACAGTCCAAAGACATACAGATTAGGCTACTTGGCGTTCCCAAATTTGCCTGTAGTGTGTGAATGAGTGTGTGAATGTTGACTGGAGGTCCTACCACAGCTGTAAAAATGGAAATAAATGGAACGGTGGTCATCATTGGCCACAAGGTCCATACTTGGACTACAGAGGTTCCTCGATGGTTGGATGCCTATCTTGGGGGCCTGAAGCCTATCCCAGGGGACTCAGGTCATGAGGTGGGGTACACCATGGGCAGCGTGCCAATCCATTGGAGGGCACACACACAATTTGGAAATGCCAATTAGCCTAATCTGTAGGTCTTTGCGCTGTATGAGGAAACCCACCAAGCACGGGGAGACCATGCAAACTCCATGCAGACAGACCCAAGACAGGAATTGAACCCTCAACCCTTGAGGTGAGAGGCCACAGTGCAAAAAACTATGCCACTGTGCTGCCCAGGGACAAACATTTCCTTAGCTTACTTTTTTTCCATATGATTTTATTTATTCTTTAAAGCTGTTTTGTGATGAATGCCCATTGTTTAAAGCGCTATGCAAGTAAAATATAATTGAATTGAATTGAAATGGAAGAGTGTTCTCTAGCCAGATTAAATAAAAAACGTAAAATTTCTGCCGATATGTTTGGAGGAGAACAAATAAAAAAAAGAAAAAATTGTGAAGCATGGGGGTGGTGGCATCTTCCACGATGCTTTACTGTTTTATATAATGTTCCATGAAACATAAAACAGGAATGTTTGAGCAGGAAAATGTCAGTTTAGCATAATAATAACAGTAAGATTAGCTAATAGTCTTTAAAAGTCCCACACCTGTTTTGTTGTGATTGTGAAAACAGCACCTGTTGAGGAAAATAAGGAAAAAAACTTTTGACTAAACTATAAAACAAAACTGCACTTTAATATGGTTTTTAAAAATACTAATACAATAACCATGTGGTGATCAGGACCGGACATGACTCGGACACGACAGCATGTCACTCTCAACAAAATGTTCCGATTACCCAGCAGCCTCCGGGGGCATGCTGTCAACGAGATCCGGAGACTGCCTCAGCAACTTGCTTGTTATCCCCAAATTAGTTCTGCAGCCTCCACGAGAAACCTTCACGCAGCCATCATTCTTTCCTTTCATTATCCCTCCCTCGCTGCACTGCTTTTCCTTCCATCCCCCTTCATTACAGCGAGCCAGCAGCCAAACCTGTGTACCTTTTGCCTTCCTTATTCCGCCTCCTTTCTTTCTCTTTTCTCTCATTATCCAGCCCACGCTTCCTTCCAGTCTCCAGTTAGACACAAACTTGTTGGGTGTTATTTAGCAGACAAATCTGACACGTCCGTCACGGGAGGCGGTGAACACAGGCAGCGTGTCGGGAGGTTCCCGTTAATGGAACATCCAGAAAATCCTGAAAATCCCGAAATCCATCTGGATCAGAGATAAACCCAGGGTGGACGATTAATGGGTAGTGCGATCGTGCTCGGTCAGCGATAGACGGAGTTTAATGGCCTAAATGCATTTTCCATAAAGCTAAAGTGCCTGCTCTTCCCCAGTTCATGGCAATGTTTGCAAAATAGACGTTGAACCTGTGCAACATTCTGTTTGATCTCTACAACTGTAAAAGACAACAAGGTGCTTGTGGGCACGGCCTTTTTTTCTTTTGATGCAAAACACTATAGTATATTACTGGAACTAAAAAAGAAGTTGAATTAAGAGCATGTAATTGGTTTTGGTTGTTTGATTGGCTTTATACACTTTGAATTAGAGGACATATTTAGACAGGATGACCCTAACCCTAGGCTAATGCTAATGCTAATGCTAAAGCTACAATTTGATAATAGGGATAAGGACAAACCACAAAGATGTGAAAAAAAAATCAAGTGGAAAAAAACTATAGATTAACAACCGTCATGTGACCAAGATCAAATGACTGTGCTGAAGTGCATGCTGGGAACTTGGATAGTTCCCAGCAAAACCATGGGGAAGCCATTGTATAACAACATGCTCCATAGGACTGATCTAAGGAATCCTTTGGGATAAAATGAACACCAAAATACAAACCAGGCCAAAAGTAATGATTTCTCTTGGACTGGTTCTCGGACGTTAGGCTAACAGCCGAGGAAACCGCTCTAATAGGGTTTTAATTCACGTCTACTTCCAGTAAATGATTTTATAGTGATAAAGCAGGATTAGCTCAGTGTTAATGTACAGCCAGAGATGCTGAGTCAGATGTAAAACAGAATAATGCCAAAGTGAATCAGTGACTCAGTGACGCATGGAGCCATCTTCATGTCCCGGTGTTCTTCTGTACTAATCCTCTGAAGCTCAACCCTTCATTATTGATAACTTCAGCCTTTGAGGCTCAGTGACAGCAGCATGAATGATTAAATGCTCCTAAAGAGACGCGCTGCTAATTACCTCCCAAAATAAGTGCAAGGTGAGCACCTGAGCTTAGCCACCTGTGCTGTTAGCATAGCATCACTGTACACCAGAGCTCAATTGGAAATCTACTGTACTGTATGTCCTGGAATCATGTGTGTTATTGTTAGTTTTCTCTAAATGTGAAAAACAAATGATGATGCGGATGAGCGAAGGGGTTGAAAAATTTCCTGGAGGGTAAAAAGAGTTTTTATTCATAAGCATGGTAAGGATTAAATAAAAAAAATTAAAAATTAAGACATTACTTGCCATAATGCATTCATAAGGCATTATTAACATTGGGATAATTATTTATGGAAAGACATTACAGGTTTTATATATAGAAATACTGTTTATAATGTATTAATAAATGGTTATATATAAACAAAGTGTATTATTGCTATTGTGGTATAATGTGTATAGAGTTGCTTTAGAACATTATATGCTTTTATACTACATTATAACGATTTCATAGAAATTGTTACCGAAATGTATTGATAGACAAAGAAACATTTTATTTATTATTTTTTTAAATTAAAGGACTATGTTTTTAGGCAGTTCCTTTGAGTGGAAATTTTAAGTAACTATGTGCTCTTTACACTTTGAAATGGTGTCAACAGATTTGATAAAAATTAAAAACTAAAAAGTTAAAATTAAAAATTAAAAACTAAAAACTAAAAATTAAAAAGTGAAAATAATGAAAACATTAAACTGAAAAAAAGACAAAAGGAATATTAACATGAATTTAAATATAAATTAGTACAATAAGTCACATGACCTACTAGAAGGCAGGAATCCTACAGTCTGATCACAGTGCCAATTTAGTGCAAAAGATTTTCTCATGGTTAATTTTAAGTTTATTCTTAAAATAATTATTTAATCTGATCCATCTTAATTTCATGAATTTCTTAAACAAATAGGATTAAAAAACAAAACAACTAAACATCAAGTTTTTCAAACTCAAGTTTAAAAAAAGGAGAAAAAAAGAAGAATAAAAAGTCATGAATAAATATTTTTTTTAAAAAGGTGAAACTCACCGTAGGTTTGGAGATAGAAAGAGGATTCGGGAGAATGTGATCGATTGGCAAAGGACACTTTGTGTACAGTAGAAACGTCCATAACAGTGTGATACACACTCATTACAAGAGAGAGCAGAAACCTGAACCTGCACCTCGCAACCTGAGTGAGAGAGGGAGAGAGAGAGAGAGATAACGACAGAGAGAGAGACAGAGAGAGAGAGAAATAAAGATGCAGAGAAAAGATAAAGACAGAAAAAAGAGAAATATAGAAGGAGGGAGAAAAAGAGAGATAAAGATGCAGAGGAAAAGAGAGACAGAAAGATAAAGACAGATAAAGAGAGAGATAGAGGGAGGGAGGGAGGGAGAGAGAGAGAGAAAGAGAGAGAGAGAAAGACATGTCTATCTGCACCATTCAGACTTCTAATGAGAATATAAACACATAAAAAGCATCCGTGGCATCAAAATTGTATTAGTGAATCTAATAAAATCACCTACTTCAAAAATAGAGTTTAACATTTTATACAGCTGTCTAATCTGAAAAATCTACAGCAGCACACACACTCGAGTTAAATTTGCACAACGCCCCTGATTTATGCACCTGTGAAGCAAAGTGATGCATACAGTTTGTCAGAGGGGTGTGGCTCGTGGCCAGGAGATGGATCCAGGTGCAGGTGCAGATGCAGGACGTGAATTCTTTCGACCACCAACCAGGTGAGAAGCGCTCAGGCAGAACCGTGGTTGTGAAAGTGGGGGTGCGAGATCGGAGTTGCGAGATCTGTCAGCGTTGTGATCGTGCCAAGAACGTGGAGCTGAGTCATAGTCGAGAGAGCGCGAGCGTAGGGTCAGTTAGAGGAATTAGAGGACAATTTACGATGCACCGTAGATACATGGAAGGTGGGGTGAATGTGTCGCATGGAAGAGGGGAGTTAGAGTCGGACAACGCATGGGTTGACTATCTTGGTTATGGTGAAGTTGCCGATGAAACATGTAGAGAGCTTGAGCGACCGTGTCTTTAGGGGGATGTCCCTGGTGGCAAGCATGACTCTGTCCCCTTCGTGGTACCTGGGGGCCTTGGTGTGGTGGCGGTTTCCTGTATGGGTTGGCAGATCGTAACAGGGTCCGTCTTGTCCATAGCCAAGTCTGTTTGCAGCGACAGATTTGGGCTGAAGAAATGTCCTGACGAAACTTCTAACTCTTGGGCTGGAAGAGTGGAGGCTGGTAGCCTAGACAACACTGAAACTGGGGCAGTCCCATTCAAGCGGAAGGTAGGGAGTTGTGGGCCATATTCGATCCACGGGAGGAACTTGCTTTAGGTGGTAGAGTCGCAGGGCGCAGATGTCGCAGGCCGTCACAATTCTGGACACGTCGCTCCCCAATGTGGGCCACCAGAATCGTTGCTGGATGATAAAGCAGGTCCGGGCAGAACCTGGGTGGCAGTCTGGATCCGTGGTCCCATTCCAAGACCTGTGAGCGTAGGCGAGAGGGGACAAAGAGGCGATTTGGGGAAACATTACTTGGTCCGAGTTCTTGGGTCAGGGCCTGCTGAACCTTGGTCTCTATGTCTGAGATGGCAGGATCGTGTCGCATGGCGTGGGGTCCTGGGGGAAGAAGAACTGGCGTGAGAGGGCGTCTGGCTTGGTATTTTTTGAACCTGGCCGATAGGACAGAACAAAGTTGAACCTTGAAGAGAACAATGACCACCGAGCTTGCCGTGCATTGAGTCTCTTGGCGGTGCGCAGGTACTGTGATTGGTCCATACTAGAAACGGGAGCTCTGTCCCCTCCAGCCAATGCTTCCACTCATCCAGAGCTAACTTGATGGCCAACAGTTCTCGGTCACCTACGTCATAGTTCCTTTCGGCCGGGGATAGGCGACGGGTAGACGAGTAGAATGCACAAGGGTGCAATTTGTTATCCTTTGGGAAAGGATGCCTCCAATGCCGATATTGGAGGCATCGACCTCCACCACAAACTGGCAAGATGCGTCAGGGATAGTGAGGATGGGGGCCGAGATAAACCTTTTCTTAAGATCTGCAAAAGCTTTATCCGCCTCCTTGTTCCAGCAGAACCCGGTCTTAGCGGATGTCAGTGGGGCTCGGAGTTGTTGCCCTGGATGAAGCGATGATAAAAATTGGCAAAACCCAGGAACTGTTGGAGGTCTCGCCGCGAGGCTGGAGTGGGCCAGTCTGAGTGGACTGGAAATGTCAAAGGGTGAAAGCGGTCTTTGAACAGCATGAGTGAGCTGAGAGCGTGACAGTTAAACATCCCAGTGCTGTTATACTCTATATTAGAGGTCTGCAGCGGGACCCGACAAGATTTTTTGCTACGGAATAAATTTACAAACAAAACACGGTAGCAGTCGGTAACTCTGGTGTAATTTGGATGGGAGCGGGCGGTCTAATAATATTCCGTTCCCAACGTCCTTTCTGAACAGCATATCTGCGCTTTATTCAATCTTATCGAGCACCTGTATGACTTGCGCTCATGACTGAGCTGCAAGCATGGACTGCGTCACGCATTTTATTGGCAAGGATTGTGCACGCAGGATTTGCATAACGGTCATCAGAGGATGGCAGAGCAAAGTGTGGATGCGCTGTCCTTGAAGGACGTTCAGCTTGGACTAGAAAATGGTCAGTTTACCATTAAGAAACCCACATCGGGCAAGTCTGATGTATGGGAGTCTTTTTCGTGTGTCATACATGCAGATGGAAAAAAATTCTCATTTGTGCGTTGCGATAAATGTCTAAAAGTTTTGCTGTTTAGCAGTCACAAGACTGGAACCTCAGGTTTCAGGCGGCACTCGTGCCTCATTACAAAGGGGCAAACCAAACTGGCATTTACTAAGTCTAGGCCGTTGCCACTACCTACAGTACAGTTTTTTGTTATCCCTCTCTTTCGGTTTAAATGTGAGATTCTGGAAACAGATAAAAATTTTGCGGGAACGGTTGGTTCGGGAAGAAAATTATTCTAAGCTGGCAGCGGGTGAACAAAGAGTGAATATATAGCGGGAGCGGGTGGGTGCAGAATAAAACCTCGCGGGAGCGGGCAGGAGCGGGACTAAAATAACAGTCCCATGCAGACCTCTACTCTATATCAGCACTCATGGAGTCTCTCAACTGTTCAGATTACTCGGTCAGAGATAACAATTCTTTTATTTCTTCTATTTTTTTATTATTTGTTTTAGTCAGTTATTTGCTGGATTTTTTTTGCCTATTCTGATTTGTGCATTTCTGCATTTTCTTTCTTTGTTTTTTAAAGTATTTCTTATAATTTTTAACTTTTTCTTATTGAGAAATACTTTTTTTTTTGTTTTGTTTCAATTATTGTTGTTTTATTTCAATTATTATTTCATTATTGCTTAATTTTTTCATCAATTTTCTTTTTTGCTAATTATTTTTTTATTTTTACAGTCACGATGTGCAAATATCAAGAAAATCAATGAAGTATATAGTTTTTATAGAACAGCAAAAATTAGAAAGAACACCACACCCACTCACACAGAACACAACCAAACACACACACACACACACACACACATGCACACACACAAGCTTCCTGTGGTTCAGATGGATCCGTGTGTATCAAACAGGTCATACACACATTCAGATGCATGGCTCAGTTCAAACATTCAGTTAGGGATTTTACTTTCTTTCACATCGCTTGTATTCCTAATTGTGTTCATCATCTGAAATTAGGGTTTGGGGTTGTAATGACAGGGTGTTGACTAGGGTGGAGGAGGAGGATGGTGATGATGATGATGATGGTGTTGATGATGATGATGGTGGTGATGATGCTTATGATGATGATGGTGGTGGTGGTAATGATGATGGTGCTGGTGGTGATGATGATGATGGTGATGATGATGATGATGATGGTGGTGGTGGTGGTGGTGATGATGATGATGATGATGATGATGGTGGTGGTGGTGGTGATGATGAGGTGTTTGTATCAGTGGTGTTTTTGACATACTGGCCTGAGAATGACCTGAATCAGTCAGACATCAGCCATCTAATCCATATAACACACACACACACACACACACACACAATCAATACATCAAACACATTATGTAAGAGATATACTAAGCAACTGAGCTGTTTCCGGTAAAAATAGAATACAAGCTGTTCTGGTTTTAGCTGCATAAGGTTACATCTGGGGTAGTCAAGGAGGTAGGGGTAGATAGAGGGCCAAAGGGGTAGATACAGGTTGGCACGGGTAAACAGAAGGTGGTAGTGGTTACCGGGGACACAGGGGTAAATATAAGGTGGCAGGGGTAAACACAGGGTGGCAGGGGTGAAATTAAGGGTAAAGAGATAAATACAGGGTGGCAGGGGTGAATAGAGGGACACAAGGGTAAATACAGGCTGGCAGGGGTGAATAGAGGGACGCGGGGGTAAATACAGGCTGGCAGGGGTGAATAGAGGGATACAGGAGTAAATACAGGCTGGCAGGGATGAATAGAGGGACACAGGGGTAAATACAGGGTGGTAGCGGTGAATAGAGGGACACCGGGGTAAATACAGGGTGGTAGGGGTGAATAGAGGGACAGGGGGTAAATACAGGCTGGCAGGGGTGGATAGAGGGACAGGGGGTAAATACAGGCTGGTAGGGGTGAATAGAGGGACAGGGGGTAAATACAGGCT
>JAQMYJ010000017.1:3061308-3088375 GCA_030014305.1 Clarias laeviceps
GGGGTAAATACAGGCTGGCAGGGGTGGATAGAGGGACAGGGGGTAAATACAGGCTGGCAGGGGTGGATAGAGGGACAGGGGGTAAATACAGGCTGGCAGGGGTGGATAGAGGGACAGGGGGTAAATACAGGCTGGCAGGGGTGGATAGAGGGACACGGGGGTAAATACAGAGTGGCAGGGGTGGATAGAGGGTGATATAAATACAGTCAGAGTCCCAGTTGTGTGTGAAAAAAAAATCAGTCATTCACATCTTCTCCAGCAGCGCCCCCCTGTGGTGGTGTAGAGTCACACTTTATAATCATCTGTCTTTATTCAGGATTCTGGGAATCTTGAAAATAAAAAGTGTGTTCTCACATCCAAACTTAACACTTACAATAAACACTGCAAATTCTGTAAAAGAAATATTAGTTCAGAAAATAATGAAAACGTTATGCAAGAAAAAATATTATAAAGTCATTAGGGAAAAGAAGGGCAGGTCGGCCCAAACGCAGCATACCAGGTACAAAATGGTCTTGCTGTGTAATATGCTCCGGAGATATTCACTATGGGGCAGGTTGGCAAACCCAATGGGGCAGGTTGGCACAAGTGACAAAATGTAGTTAAAACAATAATGTAAAACTGGACCTGCATTTATTTCACACTTTTACAATGTAAAATAGACAACACTGTCAGTAGTCCAAGCAGTCTGCAACTGCAACTGTTGTGCCACCATTATTTGCTTTCATAACTAAAATGTAACGTGCTGAGGTGCGATACGGAAGGCCATTTTCTGCTGCAGCTTGGCATATGCTTATCCCACTGGCATGGGCCTGATATGCTGCATATGATGAAGTTCGGTCACTTTTACGGATGTAATTGCGAACCGTCTGAAAAAAGGTGTTAATATCACCTTGTATGTGTATTGTGCAGTATAATTGTGTTAAATGTTAATTATAATACTTCGACTGGGCATGTTTATTAATCATAGAGTTCTACATTTGAGTTGAATATGTGATAATATGTCATGGAACACTGCATTTCTTTGATCTGGGGCAGTGATGGGGCAAGTTGGCACAGTGAGTCAGCCAGACCCATCACTCTGCCAACCTGCCTTTGGCCCATATTTTCCAAATTGTAGTAAAGCAACACAAGGCATGTGCTTTCACACATAACTTAAACTCATCATATTTTCATATCTTTCCCTATAAATACGTATAAATATGTATAAAAAAAACTACACAAGGCTGTAAATTTTAAGCACAAACCTTTTTTCCATGCTGCACTTAAGCAACTTTAGGGGTCTTGAAAATCATGCATTTGGCCCACGGCAGCAGAAATTATGCAGACATGCAAAATAGCTGCCTTCCTGGAATCAACAAGTCATGTGCACAAAAATGATGACCTCACACACAACTGCTTCTCCCCATATTATCATTATCATCACTACTCACCATGAGGGGTCTGCCAACCTGCCCCTGTGCCAACCTGCCCCTCTTTCCCCTACTATGTTGAGTAATAAAAATTAGAAAGCAACTTTTTTAATAGAAAATTTGGCTCATGATTAAACAAAAATTAAACATGTTTCTCTTTTTATATTATTTAAATACAATAACTAGTATTTAACCATGTTAGTATTTAACATTAAATCAGTATCAATTATACGACTCAATCTCAAACAACTACTTTATATATAATACTGTAAAGACAATTTTAAGAAATAGCTTAATATAGTCAAAAATTGCTAATTATATAGTAAGTCTTCATGAGCTTTAAAGAGCTTAAAAGTAAACCTATAAAAGCTTGAACTTGACCTGACTATATCCTGTTTTTCAGGTCATTATCGATGAATTTTCATGGTCATCCGCTAGAGGGCGAGAGCAGCCATTTTTCTCCAACGCACACACGCATACGCAGCGCAGAAGAAGTGCGAGTTGCTCTTAGTAACAAAATTGGGTTTCATTCCAAATAGCGTACTGCTCCATAGATGTGTGTCATGTGTAGATTTTCTTAGACTGGTGGAGTGCGATATTAGATAGTGCACTATAAAGGCGTTTGGGACGCAGCCGCTTCATACTTGACGTGAGCAGTGTTAGCTGAAGTTTTTGCTCGTAATCTGTATTGTTGTTAATTACGAAAGGTAGGTTTACATTTTGTCATTTTGCAACAAAAATAAGGTGTGGTAATTAATTTGTTAGGTCGTTAGCGAGACAGCTTGACAGACAAAACGTCCGTTTTTTCCTTGAAGGTTTTTTGGTCGTAAATGTAAACTAAAGAAATCACAGAACGCTCATAAACATGAGGGAGAAAATCCAATAAAACGCATATCTCTATCGGAGCCGTAATGAGCATTAAATAGTGTGTGTGTATATACCATTGATGGGTTGTTTCACTTTGAATCCATTCTCTTTTCTGAATCACCGTTTGAGAGTCGATTCTCGTTTCTGAATCACAGTTTAAGAGTCGATTCTCGTTTCTGAATCACAGTTTGACAGTCGATTCTCGTTTCTGAATCAAAGTTTAGGAGTCGACTCTCGTCTCTGACTCACCGTATGAGAGTCGACTCTCGTCTCTGAATCACCGTGGGAGAGTCGACTCTCGTTTCTGTATAAATGGGCTCTGTAATGTTCTTATTCATTATCTTTAATAAATAAGTAATAAAGCATTACATAGCCATAACACACCACACTGTCATTAATCATTTTCTTTTCATGTAAACAGCACACCTTAAAGTACTTTTTCCCTCATTGACCGCATCACTTTGCCAGCAAATCCAATTTTTGTGTGTAGATAGATAGATAGATAGATAGATGAACTTCCTCCTTTCATTCATTCTTTGTAGAAAATCTGAATAATCGCCTTCTCATCTTCAGTCTGTTACAAAGCGCTGACACTGGAGACTCCTTCCATAAGCGTTAATTAAATTTCTCATTCTGTTATTCATGAAATATGTTCTAATCTTTTATCATGTATGTGTATTGTCTGTCATACAGACTGATCTGTATCACTGTTTCCCTTCTTGGGCTTTTTCCCAGACTCATGGAGCTTTTGCCCATCCTCAGCCCAGAAGATACACCTAGAGAGAAGCAATGGTACATAACACATATATACACACACACATCATGTTTTATTTCCCATCTTTTTTTTATACAGCTGTGATTTAGTGATGTTTCTTCCTTGTTAAATCCTGCAGGTATGCTCTGATGCCCCGAGGTGAACCTCCTGGGCTGAGCGTCGGTCACACCTGCACGTTCGTGCCTTCAACCAGCGGAGGGAAAGGACGGATCGTGATTGTCGGTGGGGCCAATCCGAGCGGCAGCTTTTCACACTCCTCCCTTATAAACCTCGGTGATGTCTGAGAATGAATTCCGCATTAGATCACGCATACAATCTACCTCAGTTATGCATAACATTGCTTGATGAATAAAAGAAATGAATGTGTGACAATTAATTTCATCAATTTTTTTAGATAGTTACGAGTGGGACTTTCCAGACTGGCCAGGTCTGCAGGCAAGATATGAACACTGCAGCTTTGTGTCCGAGAGCGACCCTGCGAGCCTGTGGGTGTTCGGAGGAGCTGAACAGAGCGCTAAACGAGACTGCGTCCAGGTTTTACACACCACAGGTAATAATTGTACAGAGACGTCCGAGTGGGTTTAAATGTAGATTATTATATATATTTTTTGTAATCATGTAGCTGTGGTGTGTTTGCAGACAGCGTAGAATGGAGGACAGTAGAGGTGAAAGGGACACGACCGAGTCCGAGGACGTACCACACTAACTCGGCGTGTGTCAGAGACAGACTGTTCGTCTTCTCTGGTGGAGACACAGGGGCCGTGCCGGTGAAGGACCCTCAGGTGCATGTCTTCGACACAGGTTTATTTGTTTTTATGTAAAACTATTTACATTTATTCAGGAAATTAATTTTAATCCTTTAAATTCTGTAGAATTTAACATGGCTGCAGCTCAGTTAGAAATGTGAAAATCTTCCCTGGTCCACAGAGAACCTTTAATCACAACTGTCAAAATCAGAATTTGGAAATTGATTGCAAAATTTATTTTTATTATTATTATTATTATTTATGTACTGTAAGTACTATTTTGTAAGTACTCTTACAGCCCACTAGGGGGCAACAATCCACACTTTGTGAAACAATGCTTTAGACATGCTAAAAATTATCCATCCTCCTGTTAATCTAACAAAATATCATGAATCATGAACATATTTAAAGTGCATCACTGCTACCCTGCTAAATCAATTTCTATTTATTTATTTATGATTATAAATTACAAAAATGTTGCAATTTTTTGTCCTTGGTGAAAGAAATACTGTAGAACTGTATCAGTGACCGTTGTTTCTACACTTTAGAGACACGGAGCAGATATGAAAGTGTGTTTTTCTCTCTAAAGCAACCCGCACGTGGTCCCAGCCAGAGGTTAAAGGAAAACCTCCAGCGCCACGGCAAGGTCACGTGATCGTAGCCATCGGATCTGTCGTCTACATCCACGGAGGGATGTCAGGAGAGACGTTCCACTCCGACATGTTCTCTCTGGACACAGGTACACAACACACACACTCTCTCTCTCTCTCTCTCTCTTTCTCTGGAGAAGAGTTTAGAAGCGCTTTGAGAAATGTTCACGTGTTAACGTGTTCCTCAGAGAGTATGACGTGGGAGCGGGTGAAGGCGAAAGGAGACGTTCCTCCAGGAACAGCAGCTCACGCCGTCGTGGCTTTGCAGAGGAACCTTTATATTTTCGGGGGACTGACGGCGGACGGAGCGACTAACGCCATGTACAAGTTTCAGAGCGGTACGTATACGTGAACAGCGTGACGCCGTAGTAGACTGATGGAATGTTAACGATCGAACTAGCAGTCTGTTAATAATGGATAGTTTTGTACACGAGTAAATGTGTACGTAATGCTTAGATAAAGCTGTTTATCATCACTGATATTTCTGAGGATTATATTAATTTTAAAAATAGATGTCAAAAGTTTGCATACATTTCTATTTAGAGTCTGATATCTCATTTAAATATATTGCGATGACTGAAGGTTGTCTTGTTTGATTGAATGTAATCACAGTGTGTGTGCAAATACAGTACAGGTTTATATGAAACGAACTGGAGTGGATGTGTGTGTGACGCCTCTATAAGATGTTTTAAGAAAAAAAGTCTGCGTGGTAGAAATGTTTCCAGAAAACCCTTTCATGTAGAGTCTAGAGAAACCTTAGGAGGTTTAATTAATTTTGAGTGACAAGGCAAAAATAAAGGTTTATGGTTTAGAGAGAAGTCAGCGAAAACTACTGCAATCATTAGTTATCAAAAGCTATAAGAAGACTATGTTAGGCCTTTATCTGTTACATATACAGGACATTATTGGACAGTGAAATTCTTGATCTCATGATACGGTGGCCCTGGACCAGACAGGGTTAAGTACACAAGAATGGCAACCTGGTGGAGTTGGGCTTGAACCGCTGACTTTCCGATTAGTAACTTTGTGCCCCAACCGTCCGACTTACTTTCTTAATTATCTGGGGCGAACATGGGCTTTCTGAAAAGATTTTTGCAGAGGACGGAAGTGAAGCTTCTGGAACGGTCCTAAAGAGAGATAAGAGGAAAAAAAAAAAAATAATAGTAGGCAACTAGTCTAGTCTGATCACTTATTTTCTATTCTTAAGAAATGCAATTTTAGATTCAGCCAGGGGTGTGTAAACTTATAAGCAGAACTGCATTAATGCATAAAGCAGCATAGATGTAGATATAGAGAGAAAACCGGTCACACTAATGACGAACAGCCTCGACCTTGTGATAAGCAAGATTACGACGCTTTTATTGTTACAGACAAACAGCGCTGGACTCTGATGAAGTTTAAAGGTGACCTTCCGCCTAACCGACTCGACCACTCCATGTGCGTGGTACCATGGCGGGACGGGACAGACGGCAGCGTCGGGAAGAACGCACAGAACTGCGACGGGGAAAGCAAGCATCTGTGCTTTGTGTTCGGAGGCATGGACACTCAGGGCATCATTTTCAACGACTGTCTAGTAACAGTGATAAAAACAAACGCTCTTTAAATGGCACTGTATAAAATTCTAAACTCTGAACTAAACGAGTGTGAAAACTGAGAATGCAAAATGCGTGGGTAATGTAATTAAATGTAAGGAGTCCGTTGTTTTTTTAAACGGATACAGATTGAGAGATTTAAATTTGATTGGTTCTGTGATTTTATTTATTTTTTTCTATTTCATACAAAATGTAGAACATAGATTTTCTGCAAACTGGTATATTTAGAGAATAAGATTTCTAGATTAACAGTTGAAAGTTTACCTAAATAATTAAAGTGAATTTGTCAGTTTTAGATTTTGATTCAGAATCAGCCGAGTCAATTAATTGAATCAATGTCTTGTAAGAAATTTCACTTGTGATCAATACTACTGGAAACATCAAGTTATTACAAGTTCAAATACCAAATAAACAATAGTAGGAAATGCACCACTGGATTAAATATCTAAATAAGATGGAAGAGAACAGCTTTTTCACTTTGTAAAAAAGAATATAATGGGACCATTAAAAAAAAGAAATCACCATGGTGCCTCTTATTTTAAAGACCCACTGAAAAAACTTAGACATTCACCCTAATATCATTATAGTTTATAACTCTGTATTAGTTTTAAATGTTCACAATCAAGAGCTAAGATTTTTTTTTTTAACCCCAGATGAGAAGTGTTCAAGCAAAGACAAAACACACAGCAAGTCATTTTGTATCAAACATTTATTTTCATGAGTTTGCGGTAGAAACGCTCTACATTCGCCAGATTTAAATAAATAACTTGAGTTTGTGAACGTTGATGTTTTGCCCCAGGACCCAACACACCCACTAAATTCTAACCCCTTCCCACCCACCCACCCTGCCCGAACCCACCCAAATCCACAGAACTCCTCTCCAACTGCCTGAGAACAGCAGCAAGCCTCAATCCAGGCTGATTAAATCTCCACCTCGGTGAAGAGCAACAACTCGATGTGCTCAAAGTCCTTTTCAGAAGTAATTTGTGATTTTATGCTTGCCCTACCTGTTTATACCTTCGCCTCACAATTGTCCATCAAATACAGCAACTATGTACATCTGTCCTGTTTTTTTTTTTTTTCTTTCTTTTTTTTTTTTTCAATCCAGAGAGGGTAAGGGCATATTAGGAGGGCTGAAAGAAAAAAAAAAAAAAAAGAGAAAAAAAAAAATCTTGAAAATGGAATCAGGCAGCAACCTACAACTCGTCCTTCCCATCTTCACCACCCTCTTCTGGTGGTGGTCCACCTGCGCTACCGTACAGCTTGCTGATGATCGGCTGGACGATTTCTTCCAGCTCTTTCTTCTTAGCTTGGAAGTCTTCGATTTCAGCGTCCTGGTGCGACTCGAGCCACTCAATCTTTTCCTCCACCACTTTTTCGATGGTCTCCTTGTCTTCAGAGGACAGTTTGCCACCCAGCTTCTCCTTGTCTCCTACCTGGTTCTTGAGCGAGTAGGCGTAGCTCTCAAGCTCGTTCCGGGAGTCGATGCGCTCCTTCAGCTTCTTGTCTTCGTCTGCAAAGCGCTCAGCGTCGTTCACCATGCGCTCGATGTCTTCAGGTGTTAACCGGTTCTGGTCATTAGTGATGGTGATCTTGTTCTTGTTGCCTGTGCCCTTGTCTTCAGCAGTGACCCTTAGGATGCCATTGACGTCGATTTCAAATGTGACCTCGATTTGAGGAACACCACGGGGTGCAGGAGGGATGCCTGTTAGGTCAAAGGTTCCCAGGAGGTGGTTGTCTTTGGTCAGTGGACGCTCACCTGGAAAAAGGGGAACAAATAAATAAATCAATGAACAGCTCAGATTGATTAAAATTCGTTCCATAACCAACACTGCAAATTATATTTTTTGTTTTACAATCTTATCTTACCTTCATAAACTTTAATGGTGACAGTTGGCTGGTTGTCAGAAGCTGTGGAGAAGATCTGAGACTTCTTGGTGGGCACTACAGTGTTCCTAGGGATGAGTTTGGTCATCACACCTCCAACAGTCTCGATACCAAGAGTCAGAGGGCACACGTCCAAAAGCACAATGTTTCCTGTGAACGTGATCGATCATTAGCTTAATCGTACTTTTTCAACTGAAAAGGTGTCACAACTTTTGAGGACTTTCCAAATCTCACCTGTATCTTCCTCTCCTGACAGAACTCCAGCCTGCACAGCAGCTCCGTAAGCCACGGCCTCGTCAGGGTTGATGCCCCTTGACGGCTCTTTGCCATTGAAGAACTCCTTCACCAGCTGCTGGATCTTTGGGATACGAGTAGATCCACCCACAAGGACGATCTCGTGGATATCGGACTTCTTCAGGTCGGAATCTTCCAGGACTTTCTGCACGGGTTTCATGGTGGAGCGGAATAGATCCTGTGACAGAAGAGAACATGTATACATATTAATCGTGAATTCAAAGCAAGCTGAATAAAATGTGACTTGTGTAGACCAGGGAAAGGTCTTACCATGTTGAGCTCCTCAAACTTGGCACGAGTCAGGGTCTCTGAGAAGTCCTCACCCTCGAAAAAGGACTCAATCTCAATTCGGGCCTGGTGCTGAGAGGATAGGGCTCTCTTGGCCTTCTCGACCTCACGACGCAGCTTCTGGACGGCGCGGACATCCTTGCGGACGTCCTTTCCTGTCTTTTTCTTGTACAGCTTGATGAAGTGATCCATGACACGCTGGTCGAAGTCTTCACCTCCGAGATGAGTGTCTCCATTGGTAGCCACCACTTCGAAGACGCCATTATCGATGGTCAGCAGGGAGACATCGAAGGTACCACCACCGAGGTCAAACACCAGGATGTTCTTCTCACCGTCCTTCTTGTCCAGACCATAGGCGATGGCAGCGGCGGTTCTGCATGAACAGTAACAGAAGTCTAAGCAAGGGTGTCATCATACAATAAATTCAAATGCAAGAAGGATCAGGGCTTACGGCTCATTGATGATTCTCATCACGTTTAGGCCGGCGATAGTACCAGCATCCTTGGTGGCTTGGCGCTGAGCATCATTGAAGTAGGCGGGGACTGTAACCACAGCATGCGTCACCTACAAAAAAAAAACAGGGGCTATTAGTATCTCATGATATGCAGTGTTATACAAACATGTTGTGCAAAAAAATAATAATAATCTTAAAACAACATACCGTCTTTCCCAAGTAAGCCTCTGCAGTTTCCTTCATCTTAGTAAGCACCATGGCGGAGATCTCCTCAGGAGCAAAAGTCTTCAACTGCCCAGCTCCAACCTCTACCTGAATATGGGGCTTGGTCTTCTTCTCAAGAACCTGGAATGGTTAAAAAAAAAAACGTTACTCAAGCCCCAGTATTCTCAACAATCTTTCTATACCTGATAACATTGATAACCGATAAACACTCACTTTGAATGGCAGATACTTGATGTCCTGCTGCACGGAGGAGTCACCCCATGTACGCCCGATCAGCCTCTTGGCGTCAAAGATGGTGTTCTCTGGGTTGGACGTGAGCTGGTTTTTTGCGGCGTCTCCGATCAGACGCTCACCATCGCTGGTAAAGGCCACATAGGATGGAGTGATACGGTTACCTTGGTCGTTGGCGATGATCTCAACTCGGCCGTTCTTGAACACACCGACACTGGACAGAGGAAAAAAAGACATTTTAGATACAGCTGAGCTTAGAAACAAATGAATGATGGAGTGCAATGAGGACAGCACTGCATGCTCACCAGGAGTATGTGGTGCCAAGATCAATGCCCACTACAGTGCCGACATTTTCCTTCTTGTCGTCATCATCGGCGTACACGCAGCCGACCACCACCAGAAACAGGCCCAGTAATCTCATATTGGTACCAGTACCTGACTTAACTCTGTAAAACAGATCAAAGCAGGTGCCGCCCTGAAGTCACGTGGGTTTAGCCATAAAAGAGATTTTATTTTAAAAAAAATAATAAATGTCCCTAAATGAATAGTTAATTGTTATAAACACATTCATGTAGATTAAAACTCAGATTAAGGTAAGCAACAACAAAAATCCAAAGCAAAACAGAAAATGCAAAAACCATTTGCATTGCAAAGCTAACAGGCTAACTGCACGCTTATAGAAACTACCATGTTAGCACGTAAGCCTAATTAACGTTGCAATAAATAGTACTTGCAATTGAAATGTTTCAATTGACCAAAAACGATCGACATGCTTGTTTAACAATGAACAGGGTATTTTTTTTAATCTTATTTAGACTTAAGCTAGGCTAAGCTAATCTAAGCTACTAGCTTGCTAGCAACTCCTTAGCAGCTATGGAAAAAGCTAGAATGTGCGCGAGACCACCTGGATGCCGCTTTTACAATTTACAAATTTTTAACACAAATTATTAAATTATAATAAAAGCACACAATATTTACGTTCAAACAAGTAAAAATTGTTTGTAACGCTGTCTAATACTCCAACACTTCACTGACTTTATTATTTCTCCCACAGTTTAATATAGTAATACGCATGCCTTGCGTTTCTAACAACCTAAAATAAAATGGTAAATACAAAAATCTTACCCTAAATGTTGGAGAAGATAAACCGGAGCAATGAGTGCGTTAACAGCGATGTCGCTCGATCTCTCTGAAAGGATGTATCTGTACCCTCTTAACTCGTCCTGTTCTCTTCGCCTCGCTGTGTGAAATGAAACAGGGTGAATGACGGCGCCTGTATATAAGCTGTCACCGCTTTCCCGTCGTGGAGGCTCGCCATTGGTCCACGGGCATCTCGTTGGAAGACGCTGATTGGCTGAGACCGACATGCTGGCCTTTCCTCATTGGCACACGTACCGGCGTATGTGATGTAACAGAAAGGCAATTCCTCGTGCTGTGATTGGACAGCGAGTGTGCCATTTTCTTAAATATCCGGAAGATGAGTTTACTGTAAAAACCGCTACGTATGAACAAAAAAAACAGGAAATCTGTGGTTTAGATGTCAAATATTATATATATATATATATATATATATATATATTACATACACACACACACACATACATCTACATACTTGTGTTTGTGTACCTTGTATACTTGTGTGCCTCAACAAGAAGTTGAAACCTAGCTGTACAAACCTTTGTTGAGGTTTCCAGAGGTGAGAAGAGGTTTCTAGGTTTGTAATTGTCTGGAAACCTCTACAAAAGTTTGTACCATTAGGTTTCTATTTCAGAAGTCTGTAGAGGGTTTTTGATGTGTTGTGAGGTACAACGTGTGTGTGTGTGTATATGTGTATGTATGTGTTTTAGATAGAGATAGGCACAGTGTCTTAGTGGTTAGTGCTGTCGCCTTGCACCTCCAGGGTCTGGGTTTGATTCCCACCTCGGGGTCTGTGTGCATGAAGTTTGCGTGTTCTCCCCGTGCTTGGTGTGTTTACTCTAGATACTTCGATTTCCTCCCACAAAAACATGCAGATTAGGCTAAATTGCTGGTAGTGTGTGAATGTTGACTCGAGGTTCTACCATGGTCATAAAATGGGACTAAGTATAATGCTCACCATTGGCTTCCATGGTCCCTAGCTGGACTACAGAGATTCTTAGATGGATGGATGATATGGATAGATTGAAATTTTATAATAAATTTGCATCAGCATGCGAAGCATTTTCGACATACGAACGAACGAACCGAACTAAACACCAGCTAAGTTTCACGTATGTCAGGGAGCCATTCAAAACTTGTTTAGCCAAGCAAAGTTAACAAATTTTCCTATGTACATAAGGACCTTTTCTTTTTTCAGTCAGGTCAGCGAAGGTGAAAGAGCCAACCCACGATATCACTGTTGCCTAAAACATTACGAATACAGAGTGAAAGCGAAAGCTTGTTGACGGATGGAAAAAGTCACAAAGTGGATTGAAAAGCAAGGAGATTATGTCGGAAAATTATGCATTTGTTTTTTTCTAAAAGTTAATTAAAAAACATTCTACAGCCTATTCAGTGCGGATAATTTTTGACTCACCCTCATAGATATAGATATTAGATATAGATAGATGGATAGATTGGATTAACATTGACTTGTACAGAATAAACACAGTATGACTTTTATGCACAAGGCAACATATATGAGAACACATCATTTGCTTTGAGCCAATCAGATTTTTATTTTACAAGAACGTGATACTATATATTTGCAGTGCCGCTAAATCCATTATGATGTGATCTGATATGATTTGATTTAATACCCTCAGATCGATGCGTGATTTACATGAATGACTATGTGCATAAGGACTATTTTAAATATCAGAGTTACAAACCAACTTTCCATCAGGGGAAATTTTGGACACACCTTCTAATTACAAGATCTTTCTCGATTTGTTTTTCTTTCTACACTGTAAAACAATGCTGAAGGCGTCCGGAATATCTCATTTGAACAGTTGATGTAGAGATGTGTCTGCTAATTACGCTCTATAAAGCCTTCATAACAGTTCTAATCTGTGGATTGCTGCTCTTATTTGATGATTTTTGAGGTTGGTAAAGCTAAATTAAGTTTTGGTTTACACTCACATATACACTTTATCATGTTGTACTGTTAGTGATCCCCAATCAATCAAATCCACCTCAGTGCACTGATGCAACAAAACAGAAACTGTGATTGCGGGTTACATCAGATATTTACATCAGCCAGAGGTTCCCTGATTATGACTCATTTATCTTCAGAATGATTCATATATCAAGTGACTCCTTCCTATTAGATATATTTGTCATGGCTGAGTATTCAGTTGATGGCTCATGAGTAAAAAAAGCGTGTCTAATGAATGTAAAGTCGTAAAAGTGTATTTATTTGTATAGTATTTCTCAATGGTCATCACTCTAAATTTGGATGCCTCTTTATCCTGATCAGGGTCACGAGGGATCCAGAGTTTATCCTGCAGAACACTGGCACCTTTATAGTATTTAAAGATTTAAAATTAGGATATTCTTCCAAAAGAAAACACAATAGAGGAAGTACAGTAGGAGCACAAAGTTGTTTAATAGTAATAGAGAAACAAAATTAGATTAGATTTTATTATCACTGAGCAGAGAACAAGTACTGTACAAAGCAAAAATAGATTTTGCAGACTTTTAGGAAATTAGGTTGTACCACAACTATTTCACATTCACACAGATATTAAGAAGTAAGATTTATGGCATTTTTTCTTGTAGATGTGAGATTTGAATATTCCAGCATCTTTTATACTGGCCCATGTGTGACAGATTTGTAACCATGGAAATGCTAATGTATTAGAATAAGTGTGTTAGTACCCAAGTAAAAAAAAAAAAAAAAAAGTATGCTAAGTATATTAAATCCTAGCATGCCAAAGCATACTTTAGTGTACTTGCAGCCAGACTAATGACTAGTATACTTGAAGTTTGCTATTTTGGAACAACTAATTTTGTACTAAGTGCATTTAAGTTGTAATTTAATTGTACAAAAGCACAATTTTAAGTGTATTAAGTGTACTTTTGTGTGCTAAAGTGGAACAACTTTAAGTATACTTAGTACACTTAAAGTATATGGCTGTGTGTGTACTAGCAATTTCCCTCTGGGATTAATAAAGTTCTTTGAATCTTTGAATCTTTGAATCTAACGTACATACCTGACAGTAATTAATAAAATTAAAGTATATTTCAAATGTATTATAAGTACATCATAGCAAATTTTACTGTGTTACAAATACATGAGTAATATACCATATATACTATATATTCTTGTTGCAGCAGTAACATTTAAATTCGCAGTATGATATGATGTGAAATGCTTATACGACTGCTGTTGATCTCAATATTACAGAAAAATAAGAGAATTAAAAAAATCTTTTAAATTTACATAATAAATAGAGCAATAGGACTAATAAAAATCTAAATAAAATAGTAGAATAAGATAGAAATATAAAAAAGTTAAAGAATATATATTAAAAATAGAAAAAAATATATATTAAAATGAAATATAATCGGAATGTGACGTAGTGCAGAGTAGCGCCGAGTCCAGTTATTGGCAAGATAATGTGCAAGATTGCAGTTCAAGTTCACAGTGTGCTGTTATACTTCTGGCCAATTACTAATACTAAAAAAGTACACTGTGTGGTTAATACAAGTATACTTTATTATATCATACAGTACACAGTCTTCTATAATACTGTATTGCAAATTTGTTACCAGTACTGTACTCTAAAGGTTTAGGATAATTTACAAATACTGAATGCATTTTCTAGACTAGACTTTCTAGACTATATTTCTAGACTATAACATGTTTTTTAAAGACATTACATCAATTATTATGAGTCAAATTTTATTCATGAGTTTAACAGATTTAATGTGCACAAGGTTACAAAAAAACAGTACTATAGTTTTGGTTCAACAAAACCTCAGGTTGTTTCACAAATAAAAATCCACACACAGTTTGTGTGTGTGAACATGTACGTTCTTCCTGTGCTTGTTGGCTGATTAGCGTTTTCCATAATTGCCTGTTCTGCTGTGTGTGTGTGTGTGTTGTGCGTGTGTGTGTGTGTTTATTCTCTAAAATGCTTCCATACAGGCCTTTATCCCTGAGCTCTTTTTGATATGCTAATCTGGTTAGCAAAGTAAAATAAAATTATAGTAGTAGCCATTGATTTATGCCCTAATCACTGCACTGATTTCGATTTCCACATATTGGTATAATCAAAATATTATTTTCGTTAGGGTTGAGTGATCAACATATAACATGCAGCATAACATCTAACATACAGGGTGTGTAAAAGTATCTAGGCATTAAAAATTGGTAATAAAGTCCATATTTCTAATACAAATTTATTGAAACAAATTGTACATGTACTTTTTTCCTCAAATGGCCGGGGATGGAATGCACATTCTTCTGAAGGAAGTTGTACCTCCAAGTCCCCCAGTGTGCGAGGCTTTGTCCTGTACATCTCCTCCTTTGCGTAGCTCCACAAGAAAAAAATCAAAAGGAGTAAGATCTTGACTTGTTGGAGGCCATTCATGAGGTCCGTGTCCCAGCCAATTTCCTTGGAAAATGCTGGTCTAACCACGCACACACACACACACACACACACACACACACACACACACACAAACTGTCAGAACAAAATGAGGTGGTGCTCCAGTGATACTACAAGTTCTATAGCCATGAAATATTGCCTAGTTAATTCTCACCCACCCTGTAGTTTTGCTACCTAACAGGGTCGTAGTTCAATCCTGAGTTTGGGTTACTGTCTGTGTAGTGTTTTGTGTTCACTGGGGTCCAAAAGCACATAGGTAGGTGTACAGTACTGTACTGTACATGTATGTTAAAGTGTGTTTGATGCCCGTGTGATGGCCTGGTGTATTCCCATCTCACGCAGGATAGGATCCTGTTACGGCTTGCTGTAAATAAACACATAGTTTAATGTTTATTTTAAATAAAGCTCTGTCTGTTACGCTCTTACACTGAATTCCCATATTCGCAATCTCACTTAAAAAAAAAAAGAGGATTTGAAAATCGCTTGCTGGTGAAATTAATAGCATTAATAAGCGGACATGATACATTTCTCCCAAGACGGACACAAAAGACTGTGATAGCGATCGCACAGATACTGAAGACTATAACTCTAACAATGTAAAAGCAATGAATATTTGTGTGAAGGATGGAAGCTGTTTATTGTTATCTGTTTTTGATCCCCCTCTTATCTGCGGGGCTTAAGGCAGATTTTGAAAATCCATTAATACCTTGATGAATAAGAGCTTCTGACTTGTATGATTACAAGGGATTTGTTGTGGAAAAGAATAGGGACGTATAATAGCCGGCGTGCGGTACGAGGGACGCTGTCTTTTAGTGATAAGGTGTGCTCAAGCTACTCGTTTATGCCACTCATGACGTTTAACATCTTGCGGTTTAGGCCATGAACCAGGTAAATCACACCAGGGTGTGTGATACACATACAAACACACTATCCTTTTGAAGCACCATGGTCACTTCTGATGTCTGTTATATCCTCAATGAATCAAAGCCTCTAATGCCAGACAGGTTATCCTTCTTCTAAAACCCCAACAAGAAGGATTTCTCAGGGCCTCTGCACCTCTCATTTGATACAGTGAAATCTGATTTCATTTCAGGCCAAAGCCAGATTAGCTGAATGTCCTGTTCTGGCTAACACCTTCACAAAACTGCCCAGATTAGATGGGATTTTTTTTTTTTTCTTTAGCCACTTTATACTTTTTTTGTGCTTTCTGTATAGAGGGATTATGTTTTGTTTCCTTTCTTTAATCTATCGAGTAAATGAGAGGTTTGACATGAAGCAGAGAGAGAGAGACAGAGAGAGAGAGAGAGAGAGAGAGGAAAAAGGATTTAGTTTTATATGAAAGTCTGCTTCTTTGCAATCGCAGAGCAGAGGAGCGTAGCCGACCATGGAGATGGAAGAAGCTCAGGTGGAGAAGAAGACGTTCGCCTTCAGCATTGACAGCATCCTGAGCAGGACGTTTGAGAGAAGCGACGAGAGTAAAGCGAGCACGGCGTCCGACTCACGACTCTCCACGAAGGACGGTCCGGACCCGGAGTCAGGAGCGAGCACGAATCCAGTCGAGCCTCTTCATCACGTCTGTGTGTGCTGCTGTTACTGCTCACACTGTGGAGAGATGCTCCAATCTGATTACCTGCCTGCTATGTGTAAGACTCGCTGTTTAATTCTGATTATCTCAGCTTAGTTGTATTCAAGTTTTCACTTTACACATAATAGAGGAAGATGGATTTTAATCATCTTTAACGTTTGTCGACTTTTTAAATACCCACTACGCTTATAAGAATTAAATGTAAAACCACAGCATGCACTAATATCAATCAATGTTAAATGCCTTTAAACATGATTTAATATTCTTAAAAAAATGAAATTGTTTTGGGATCCTTATTTTGTTTTCAAATTCATGAGTTCACAGGCATTAGAGTTCATTTTATCAGTGAATATTGTTATTTTGTCCCTGTTTAATATGTTACATGGCCGTCTAACATACAATGATATCTATTTGATGAAGACTTAAGATTAGTTTAAGTGACTGAAGAGGTGACTGCAGTTTAACAAACTGGCATGCTGTGATAGGAAAGTCATCATCAACGGAGTGGTAGGATTCAATTCAACTCAATTAATCAAAGTTTTATTTATGCAGTGCTTTTAACAATGGACATTGTCACAAAACAGCTTTACAGAAACAAAAAAGAAATCAAAGTGAGGAAATATGTGTAAGTCTATAAAGATCAGATGATCAAGCCAAGGGCGGCGGTGCTGAGGGAAAAACTCCCTGAGATGACAATAGGAAGAAACCTTGAGAGGAACCAGACTCAACAGGGAACCCATCCTCATTTGGGTGATAACGGATAGCAGGGATTGATCTGCGTTCATACTGTGTGTTAAAAGGCTGGAAGTTCATTATAACAGGAGATGTGTTTAAATTAAATATACAGTACAGTCCACTTTCAGTATTAGAGGCTTCGGTACAAATTTAAACCTAATAAAAGAGAAAATTCAGGCATGAAGTATTGAGCGACTGTAATCAAAAGTCATCCATGACCATCTTCATTGTCAAGTGGAACCATCCACAGTCACCACAAGGGGCCGACCAATCATGTGAATGTGATGCTGAATATTTACTTATATAAATAATTGTCAGGAAACTTTGCCATATCAATGATTTTTTTTTGTTAAATAACTTAACGGTTTTATTTGTTCATTATTAGCCTTAGACTCTGCACATTACCATGTAAATGATAATGTTAAAAATTCAAAAAATTCAAAAAATTATTCTTAATTATTATTATTATTATTATTGTTTTCCGTGAACCCTTTTTGATAGTGAAATATTTCCATAATGATAAATAGTTAAAGGTTCTACAAGAGGGAAAAAACAAAGTATTTCACCCTCCATCTGATGTAAAAGAAAACCAAACATTACTTTATCATGACTCGAAACAAACCAAGTTCATGACGTCTGTTTGATGCCCATACAATTTAGATTCCCTGCTCCTATATGAAAACCGTCCAAAACATACACACGCCGTTGTGTTGCGTTTCAGCCTGTCAGTTTGCCTGGAGCAAGAGAGCGCTGTCTGAGACAAGCCTAGCAGGAGAAGGTCAGAGGAGAGAGAGCTTCGGGCAGATCCAGAAGCGGATCCGGCGTCACCGCACCATCTTCACCGAGGAGCAGCTAGACGCTCTGGAGGAGCTGTTTGTGCAGAATCAGTATCCGGACATACACACGCGTGAGCAGCTCGCAGAGAGGACTCACCTGAGAGAGGAGAGGGTCGAGGTGAGAGCTATGTACAAAAAAACAATAAAAAATCTGGACCTAGTTATGGAAACTGTGATTAATCACTGTGATGAACCTTTAGGTGTGGTTCAAAAATCGTCGAGCGAAGTGGCGAAGACAGAAGAGACTACAGTTCAGTCTTCATGGACAGGATGAGTGGAAAAATGTCCTGCATGGTGATTGAAAGACTCTCATACTGGCATTAATTTTAGTTAAGTGTCAAAGATTTGGTCCCCCCATAGTGTTTAGGGAAAAAAAACAATGTAGCACTACCTTATAATATATGACACTATATGACAAAAATTATGTGCACCCATAATCATCACACCCATATGTGGTTCTTCTTCTTCAAACTATTTCCATAAAGTTAGAAGCACGCAGTAGCATTTTATAATAGTGTCTATGTATTGCTGTAGGATTCGAGTGTCCTCCTTGCACAGAGCCCTGACTGGACTCAAACCCACTGAACCATCACCTTTGGACTGTTGAACTGGAACTGGAGTCTCTTCGACATCCCAACACCAGTACCTGATCTCACTAATGCTCTTACAAGCAAAAATCCCCACAGCTATGCTCTAAAAAAAAACAGTGGAAAGAATTCCCGGAAGAATGAAGTTTATTATCACAGCAAACAAACAGGCGTGATGGCCAATGGGGGCACATACTTTTGGCTATTACAAGATATTTACAAGAACTAAATGGATTCCAGGAAGTTAAAAATGAAACGTAGTTGTACGCTGAAAGAACAGGACAGAAATATTAAGAAAAATGTATGGTGAATAATTTTAATATTTTAATCCCATTTAGAAAGGGAAATGTAACTTTTGTACAAATGTAGTTTTTATCTGTAATTTTTGTCTAATCTTGTGGACCATTTTTAGTAATTGTAATAGATAATAAAGGAATGTGAGAACAAAAAAGCATGCTGCTGTAATTGTCTGGTTAATATAAAATAAATGTATTGGTTTTAATTCTTTTTTCTCAAGACAGTGCAAACATTTGTTGAGAAATCTTCTACATTGAGTTTGGCTTGTTAGTGATTATTTTTCACATTCTAAAGTTCATTTAAAGTTCATTTATTTATTCGTCTTCTACACTGCTTATTCTATACTGCATATGCATATGCACACATGTGTATGCACACTATGGGTAATTTGGGAACGCCTATTAGCCTAGTCTGTTAATAACCCAAGTAATCTGAGGAAACCCACCAAGCACGGAGAGAACATGCAAACTCCATGCACACAGACCCTGACATGGGATCTGAACCTTCGACCTATTATATGATTAATACAGTATTATTAATTGGTTACAATATATTATTCTGTGGTTATAGCAAATGAAGATTTACAAATTAAGTCATGAAGCATAAAGATATGAGATGTTTCAATTTTAAGTACAGATGGGAGTCACCAGGCACCCGATACAATATTATCACCATACATAGATGCTGATTTTGATTCGGATCACGATTTTGTGTCAAGATATTTTTCCCCCCAGATTTTATTACAATGTGTGAATAGCTACAGTGCACCACCTGTAGGATCATAAACGAACTGCACCCTACATCAAACGTAAACACATATAAATAAAAAATAATAATAATCGATTTTGCAGTCAGTGTGGCAATTCATGTATACCTCACTGTATCGATTATTATCCCCATCAGTAATTTACTGATATGTTAAAAATCTTACAATTATTATTGTATTATAATAATAATAATAATAATAATAAAAATAAAAATAATAGTATGATTATTATTATACATTTATTTTACTATAATAATTATTATTATATTCAAATAATAACAAAAAAGTATAAGAATAAGAATGTTATTACTGTATTATTATACAATTATTATTATTATTATTATATAATTATTATGATTATCATTATTATACGTTTATTTTAGTATATTATTATTATATTTTAATAATTTTATAATAAGAATGAGAATATTATTATTATTATTATTATTATTATTATTATATACAGTATTACTTGGCACCAGTTTTAAGCCTGATTTTGGCTTTTGATTCCAAATAGCGGATTATTTCCTTTATAGGCGCCCTATCTAGGGAACGAAAGACCGTTGACTCTAACCGTTCACTCTCCCTAGTGTACACTTAATTTTAAACGAAGCCGTTTGGGATTAAGCCGCTAAGTTTCATGCACGGTAGCCGGCTCAGTGTGAATGCTAGTTCAGCTCACAACGCCAACAGTAAGTACAGAATTCCTTCACTGTGGATATTTTTTAGCGAATTTATTAAAATTAACCAGCGGATGTATTTCTTTCTAGTTCTGCGTGACGTTAGCATGAAGTGCCATGTCATCATTCGACACCCATAGATATTTATTTGTGGTGTTGTTAGCCGGTGTACCTGGCTAGTTCTAGCTAGTTGACTTTCTTGCTAATGTGTTGTTGTTGTTGTTGTGGTGGTGGTGTTTACTGTGAGTTAACTGTGTACAAACAGTGTACACACAGTTATATAAAACAGGGTTAGAAAAAACTCGCGTCACGTTGGTTTCATTGAAAGTGAGAGAGCTGTGAGACTGGTGAGAGCTAACATGTGTTTGTTTCCTCAGTTACATTAGACAGTGATAGCTGTCTGTCTGTCTGTGTTCATCTGTTTATGCATCTCTATCTATCTATCTATCTATCTATTTGTCGATGTCTCTGACTGTTTATCTTTCTATCTGTCTGTCTGACTATTTCTATCTGACTATTTGTCTGCTGTCTTTTTATGTCTGTCTATCTGTGTGCATCAGTCTGTCTATCTATCAATCTATGCTCTATCTATCTGTCAGGTTGTCTGTCTGACTGTCTTATCTATCTATCTATCTATCTATCTATCTTAGCTTGTGGCTGCAGGTGTCAGGCAGGGTGTTTGCTCAGGGTGTAGCAGTAGGCAGCGTCATCATCAACTTTTTATCACAGACGTCCTATTAGAGCAGGCTTATGTCATACTGTGGGCGTGTCACAGGCAACGATCAGCTTTTATGTCACACTGTGGGCGTGTCACAGGCAACGATCAGCTTTTATGTCACACTGTGGGCGTGTCACAGGCAACGATCAGCTTTTATGTCATACTGTGGGCGTGTCACAGGCAACGATCAGCTTTTATGTCATACTGTGGGCGTATCACAGGCGTACCTCACCGAACGTAACTGGGACGTCAGGCCGAGCTCATCAGCTACCGAAACCCCAGATCAGATTGCGACGTATCTACAGCAAAGCCGTATACAATAGACCCTCCCAAAACATTGTAACTGAGTGAGGAGCAGCAGCGAGTCGACCACACGCTCCATTCGGAGGTAATGTTAGCACGCAGACGTCACAGAGACGCGGGTAACATCGAGTACAGGGGTTCTTAAACTTAATATTCAAAGGTCCGAAATCTGATTTATATCAAAGGTCCGGAACATTATGACTCTAATGACACTAATGACACTATTTGACTGCAATCGGATGCTTAAACCAAATCAACATGCATCAGGTGTCAGAAAGATAAAAAAATTTGTCCAACGTTTACCATTACAAAGTTCACAGGTGTTTAAGGAGAAATTTTTACCTGTTAGAGAAAAATCTTCATGAACTGATTTTTATGGCTAAACAAACTAAATAAGCAAAGTGTATTTGTTTTGATGCCTGAATAAACCAATTAAACAAACTGATCCTGAAGGACAACACAAGAAGACACTGGAATATCAAAATGATTTTTAAGTAAAAGTTACATGGCTCTAAAAGCCCATTTAAATGTCACGTCTACCTGCGGCATTGTGAAAAGTTGGGATGTTTTATCTGACTGCGGCGTGGACACACAGGGAAAACGTATGAGCATCACGACGATGTGGCTCACTATCGTGAGCGCTTATCACACATTTTCATTTAAAATAACACTGTTGAGCCGCAAAGGATGCAACGTGTGAACATGTGCCTAAATCGTGACACAAAAATATAGTGGGGCAAAAAAGTATTTAGTCAGCCACCAATTGTGCAAGTTGTCCCACTTAAAAAGATGAGAAAGGCCTGTAATTTTCATCATACTGTGTAGGTATACCTAGTTTTCTCTTCATCTATTTACTGATCTCTCTCTCTCACTTTTTACCTGGCTGTCTACCTTTCTGTCTGTCTCTTTGTGTGTTCAACTATCTGCATGTGTGTCCCTCTGATTATCGATCTGTTTATGTACTTGTATTAAAAAAAAAAACATTTAAAATTTTTTATCTTATTCGTCTTCTTAAAAGGTGTCATGTATCGGCCAAACTCCTCCTCCTCTCGGAGAGCAAGCATGAATTCATCGAAGACGTCTGGTCCACGTAAAGCCAAAGGCCTGAAGGACATCAGGATCAGTGAAGAAGTTAAAATTGCGGTGAACCTTGCGCTCGAGAGGTTCCAGTACAACGATGATAGAGGTGTGTTCAGCCGAAAAGGAACCAAATTATTATTATTTTTTTCTCCTTCTGGAGATTGGCTTTAGCTGAAATGTATGATTATGAGTTTGTCTGAGTTTTAGATGTTGTTAAAAGTGCAATCAGTGAATTTCCACGTAAAATTTGTGCATTACTGTACATACAGGTCTGTGTTGTATATTTGTCCTCTGTATATACACGTAGAAATGGAGTTTCCTTCTTCGCTGACGAGCACAGAGAGAGCGTTCGTACATCGCCTCGCACAATCCCTGGGGTACATTTCAAAAAGCAAAGGGTAAGTGGATATACACCTGAAGGATATGCACCCGTCTTTATTAAAACTAACCCGAATGTTCCTCACTGAAGCGCTCTTGCATCTCTCACTGCAGTAAAGGGTTACAACGCTTCCTCACCTTATGGAAGAAAGACCGTCCAGAATCGTCGCAGTCCGTTATGACTTTTAGTCTTACCCAAAATTCCAAGCATGTGATTCAAAACCTGCTGCAGGGGTTTCCGATTACTAGTAAAGAGCGCACTGATCTGCTCCAGGGCTCTGAGAGAGACCTCGCCATTTCTCCGGAGGCTAACGGTAATCACTTATTCAACATCAGCTACTGTTTTGTGAAAATAAATAAATAAAAATATAAATAAATAACATTAGACATAAATATAAGAAAAGGTGTGCTTTGTGTATATGTAACATACTGTTTGTGTGTGTATTATGTATACTGTATAATGAATATTATTTTCAATCACAGGTAGTCCCCAAATTACGAACATACGTGAGAAATGAGTCGGCCTCACCGGTTTTAATGAATCAGTCCGTGAGCACGATCATGGGAAAAATGTCTGTCCTGTAAAGCTGTCCTGATGGTCAATAATCCTAATTTCGGAAAATCCTCAACAAAACAGAGTTCACAGTCCCATAAAGTGGAAAACAGCTTTGAGACAAAATGGCGTCTGGGATTCCCCTCACGATTTAAAGGCGCAGAGAGAACACTTTTACATTTGATGTGAGAATCGTTTCCTTAGGCGCAGTTACAGCTTTTTGGGGAAGTGTGGGGAAAGGGGACAGCGATTTAGTCAGGTGCATTGTTATGCTTTACATTTATTCGTGTCAAAGACTCACTTTTTCAGACTTAAGAACAAATCCGACTTAAGAACGTGCTCCCAGAATGGAACTTGTTCGTAAGTCGGGGACTACCTGTATTTAACAGTTATTAAATTATTTTTAATAAATACCCTCAGGTAACGGGCGAGACAAGAACAGGACAAGCGGGCGTCTGAGTAACGGCATCCCTCAGGTCCCTGAGTGTAGAAGTCCATCTGAGTTGGATTATTTTCGGAGAACACTGCCCGTCTACGAGCGGCAGGATGAGATCGTGACGACCATTAATGAGAACCAGGTGGTGCTGGTCGTGGGTGAAACGGGTTCAGGAAAAACCACACAGGTGAGCCCGTGTGAATCTTGGATGAGGAGGATTCGTATTCAGTCATCACTTTATAGTCAGATTAAACGTCTGACAAAGAATAAGATATTGACATGTAAGTGTGCTCCCTAGATTCCCCAGTTCCTCCTGGACGACTGCAGCCAGAAGGGAATTCCCTGTCGCATCTTCTGTACGCAGCCCAGGAGGCTGGCGGCCATCGCTGTGGCGGAGAGAGTAGTGGCAGAGAGAGGAGAGCGCCTGGGCCAGACCGTCGGCTACCACATCCGCCTGGAGAGCAAGTATGACGACGAAGCACACGCTGCATTGTGGTTATTCGCTTCGGGTGACTGATCTACACAGTGACTGTAGGAGGAATAAATAATTTATGCATCGTCATCCGTCTAGCTCATGTAGTACCATCCGACCATCTACATCTGTACTTTTCTTGTAGTAAACAACCCTTTCACAATGTTGTCAATCCATTCTTTTCCTTCAGTTGCTTTCTTTCCAGTTATTTACCCATCTGGACATTCATCCATTTCTTATGTCTTTTTAAAAAATGTTTTTATCCATTTATCCATCCATCCACCCACCAGTCTCACCAGGATGGATATCTATCCATCCTACCAAATATTTCCTCTCATGTCAACCAAATTCAAATCTCACCTTAAGACCCATTTATACAGAAGCGCTTATTTCACATGATTGATATCAGACTGCACTTAAATCTCCATTTAAATCTCCTTTTGAATAGTCATTTGTTTTTAAATGTCTTAAATTATGACACTGTCTCTTGTTTCATTTAATATTGTTTTAATCAACATTATCTTTATTAATCTTATCTTGTTTTATCTTTTATCTGGAAGGCGGTCTTGGGTGACCAGAAAGGCGCCAATATAAATAGTTTGCATTATTATTATTATTTAATCCATTCTTCCATCCATCCACACAACTTTTACCAATTTAAAACATGTCTTTATCCATCCATCCATCAATCTTATTTAGAATATATATAGAGAATGTTATAGAATTATAATTTCCATATTTAATTTTATCCGGCTCATTAATCCTTAAAAAAAAAATAAACTAAGTCTATATTCTATAGTTATAGGGCCCCTGAGGGTACCATCTGTACCTCTCATCCATCTACACACATTTTTCTTTAAAAAAAAAATGTCTATCCATCCATCCATCCATTTCTTTTAGACCATTCATCAATTCATCTCATTCAGTGTATTTATCCATCAATCCACTCATATATTTCCTCTCTATTTAATCAATTCCTCTATCCATCCACACTTTTCCTTATTTAAAATGTTTTTCCATCCATCTATTTCTTTTAGATCATTCATTCATCTCATTCAGGCTATCCATTCACTTATATATTTCCTCTCATTTAATCCATTCATCCATCTACCCACCCTTTCCATTTATCCTTTTCCTTCCTAAGCAAAAAAAAAAAAAAACTAAGACTAAAAAAAAAAAACCTTCACTAAGCATTAAGAATATTCCACATCTGAGTCTGATTTAAACAGATGGCTGTTGTGTAATTTCTTGATTCCTGTAAGATTTGTCATGTTGGAAGGCTTTAACAGACAAGTTTCACAGATGATAAAATTTGGTTCCTTTGTCCAGAGTTTCTCCGAAGACCTTACTGACTTTTTGCACAAGCGGCGTGTTGCTCAGAACACTGATGGCTGGCGATTCTGTCCTCTCCAAGGTCACACACATCATCGTGGTAAGCTCACATTTTAGATTATTACCTCAAACGCCTCTACAACTATCGAGACAAGACCTCACCTGTTTGTTCCTATTTCATGGGTGTGCCGTTGATAGCGATTTAGTCATTCAGATAAGAAGCTGATGGTAACAGTAATACAGTAATGAAGTCTTTTTCAGTGAGTGTCTCTCTCTTATTTTTGTCCTCCCGTTAGAGGGAGTGTATTTTATTTATAAGTGTAAAATATCTTTTTTTGACAGATTTGATTGTCAGTTGTAACACATTAAGTTTAACATCACGACATTGCCTTCATGGCAAACTCGCTATTTCGAATTTTCACCTACTTCCTGTTTTTCAGGACGAGGTCCACGAGCGGGACGGCCTGACTGATTTCCTCCTGACCAAGTTGCGGGACATACTGCAGAAGACGCCTTCACTGAGACTCATTCTCTCCAGCGCTGCCCTCGATGTAAATCTCTTCATCAGATACTTCGGCCATTGCCCAGTTATTTACAGTGAGTGAAATAAATGCACTTTAATGCAAAATCGAACATTTCAAATGCATATTATTGTAGGTTTTCACAAACTATTATTAGTTAGGTTTAAAGGAAAAATCTGCAAACAAACCAGGCCGCGAATTCTGAACCGCGACTTCACAATTCTCGACAAACTTTGTTTTTTAATGTTTGTATGGCCTTTAACAAGTTTCTCCTTTAGCATACATTTTGTGGTAGCCATCATGAAAGCTTCTGGTAGAATGCTGGTTGGATGTTTGACCGCTCTTCTTTAAAAGCATTGGTTTCCTGGCATGGATCTGTACAGTCCACAGATTTTTTCATATAGTTAAACCTCCAAAAGCTTAACGTTAGCCTACTTTATCCATTCCACAATGAGTTTAATGTGTGTTTGGGGTCAATGTCTCATCAGAACAGTCAGTTTCAACCATCTAGCCGTTGTTCAGAGGCAGTGTTGGGTGTAATGCGTTAAAAAGTACTTGATTTAAAACACTGTTCAGAGGTCATGCTGAAGATTATTCCTCCACTTGTTCAATGCACTAGTGACCACAGCACAACAGCCCCCCAATCACAACGCTTTACTCCTTTAAACATACCTTATATTTCCTTCAGAAGTCTTTGTCCGCAGTCGAGTGGCGCAGTGGTCGCTGGTTCGAACCCCGGGTGATGCTGTTGCCTCTCACAGCCGGAGGCATAGAGAGAGCTGATTGGCCGAGCTCTC
>JAQMYJ010000017.1:3099106-3109582 GCA_030014305.1 Clarias laeviceps
AAACACACATCCTACACACATAGACACACACACACACATAGACACACAGACACACACACACACACACACACACACATATACACATACACACACACACACACACACACACACACAGTCTGACTGTTTTCCAGACAAATCCAAGTAGCACCGTAGCAGAAATACCACACCTTGAGATTAGACAAGTACAGGTAGTCCCCGACTTACTAACATTTGAGTTATGAATTTCCACAGATAGGGTTCAATCACTGAAGTAGCTCACGTGTATTGTATGAAAAGTAGACACTGCAGTAAACCAGATATCGGCCTCACCGGTTTTAGTGAATCAGTCCCGGAGCACAATGATAAAAAATGTCTGTCCTGTAAAACTGTCCTGGTGGTGATTAATCCTAATTTCGGAAAATCCTCAAAAAAAAACAGAATTCACAGTCCAATGAGACAAAATGGCGTCCGAATTCCCCTCGCGCAGAGATAACACTGTTACAGTTGTGTGAGATTCATTTCCTTAGGCGCAATTACAGTTTTGGCCACATGATGGCAGTGTGGGGAATTGGTTTGGTATGCTTTACGTTGTATATTTGTGTCAAAGCCGTATAAGATTCACTTCATCGGACTTAAGAACAAATGAGACTTAAGAAGGTGCTCCCCGAACAGACCTCGTTCGTAAGTCGGGCACTATATATCCATGAAGTAATTTTATCGAAGGTTTTTGTTTTCCAATGTTTTAAAGTGTGTTTCGTATCTCAGGCATGGCAGAAGGCCCACAGTGATGGCTGGGAGAGGTCTTTCTGTGAGAAGAACTTCCTGTCTCAGGCGACTATGGAAATCATCATCAAGATGCGCACCCACCTGTTAGGCCAGCTCCGTGCCATAGGTACACACCAGCAACACTCCCAAGAGCCAAACCTATTAGGAGCTAGCTTCTGTTTCCAGTCTGGAACTGAAACAACTAATCTTTGTCTTTTTACACAGTGTACAGTTTAAACCTTGCATAATTTATTCCAGAAGTGTGCTTGTAATCCAAAGCAAGCATATATCAAAGAGAATTAGCCCATAAGAAATAACGGAAACTCAGATAATTCATTCCACAACGCAAAAATATTTGTGTAAAAATGATTAATGCAAAATATAAAGTAAAAATAAAACAAATTAACCGGCACTTTACCTTTGAAAAGAATCGTCACTGTAGTGAGATAGACGAGAATGAGGAGGAGCAGGGAGGGGTTATTGTGTAGGACGACTTTCTCACACACACACACACACACTAAATCACTGCTCTCTGTTTGCTTCCAGGAATCTTTTCCTTTTCGCGTGACTTTAACAAGTAACCTCTTTAATTCTACTTGCTTTTGCCTCCTCTTGAGGATTTCACAGACATGTAACATCGCATTGTCGCTAAACAGATTCATCTCTCACACTGCTACAGCCTTTTTAATCTTTTTCTTCACAAGGACTGTTGTTGCAGTCCAAGTACTAAAGAACAGTCGCTAAACTCGTGTGTAAAAAAAAAAAAAAAGAATGTTTTACACATGTGGTCACAATGTTATAATAAACAGTGTACACATGCATGGATGTTGACTATACAAGTGGCGCACGCGCACTGAGACCGTGCATGGGGGACGATTACCCACAATTCCGCAGCAAGACAGAGAGAGAGAAGGACCATTGGCTCAGTTGTGATCAAAAGACAAAGCGTATGCGTACTACTCAAGACTAGTCAAGACCTCGCTCGTTTATCAAGTTAAAATTTTATTTAAAAAATCTTAAATTTTTGTATAATAAAATATGAGCTGTTAGACAACAGCATTACTGTTATTTCTGTATAGTTGAACACATATATATATATATATATATATATATATATACACACACACTCTGGCTTTCAGGTTTCGTTCGAGCCCGTGGTTGCAGCGATATCCGGGATGTAAATCTGAACTCCGAGAACTGGGCCGTGGTGAAGGCGGCCCTCGTGGCAGGCATGTACCCTAACCTGATCCACATGGACAAAGACAAGCAAACACTCCGAGGCGCCAAAGAGAAGAAGGTTCGCTTCCACCCTACATCCGTCCTGAGCCAACCCCAATACAAGAAGGTCAGTTCAAGCAACCATAGAATCACACTCGCTGTTTTCTTGTATAGATGCCGGACCGTGAGTACGTTTGACTTGGTCACATGACACGTGTCTTTCATCAGATCCCTCCAGCGAACGGCCAAGCCGCAGCAGTTCAGGCCCTGCCTACAGACTGGCTGATCTATGACGAGATGACTCGCGCACACAGGATAGCCAGCGTGCGCTGCTGCACTGCCGTCACTCCGCTCACCGTGGCTGTGTTCGGAGGGCGGGCTAAACTGCCCAGCTCTGCGCTTCTGGAACCTTCTCCACTTTCCACAGGTAAGCCTCGAACACCGAAATGATCGAGCTGATTGAATCATATACATGTTCTGGAGGTATCCAGTTTCGAAAGACTTCACAAAGTTTTATAGACACAGTGGTACCTCGGAAATAATGTAAATGCAGATAATCTGTTCCAGCCACCCAAAAATATTACCAATATTACCAATTTTCAACACAATAATCATATTTGTGCATATAAAGCAATTAAAATGTTTAGAAAAGACATGTAAATTAAGTAAAATATAAAATAAATAGACTTTAATCCTCACGTAACCTTAATTTATGATTCCTCCTGGCACCGGCTGCTTTAAAAATCAAACTGAAAGTTGCTCAGTTTTCTTCTTGCTACCGTCCTTGATAACATTCTCGGGACCTATGCAAAACAACCCACCAAAACAAATGTAATTTGGAACGGCTCTCGGGTGTAAGTGCAACTGAAAATGCTTCTTGCAAAGTTTCAGTTCATAAGGCGAAAAATCCGTGAGACAGAGGTACCGCTGTAAATGTCAATCAATCACGGAATTCCAGACATGTCTGACATTTTTCATTCTTAGAGCCACAGTATGATAAAAAAAATTATAAATATTTATTTTGTAGATACAACAGCGGTGCCGTCCAGTACTCTACATCTTTCTTGTTTTTACAAACTACAATACATTTCTCCTTTCCTCCATAATTATTTGGATTAATGTGGGTTGTCACTAGAGGTCTCAGCTGATATTAAATAAATACCTGTAAGTATTCAGGTGTATATGTACAAGCATCCATCATGGCTGTGTGTGTGTGTGTGTTCATCTTCTATAGCCGATAATTTCCAGTTCGAGAGCAGTGACAGTGAAAGTGAGGTTGGCTGTACAGATCAGCTGGCTGACATGAAGATCGACGAGTGGCTTAACTTCAAATTGGATCACGAGGTAATTATTCCTAATTATTTTTTTCTCCACCCTTCTATATTTAACTTTTTTTTTTTTAATGTAGATGATTTGGACCTTCAATGTATTTGATCTTATTTACTCTCATTTCTAAAGATGGCGTCGATGGTGTTCCAGCTGAGACAGCGCTGGCACAGCCTGTTCCTGAGGAGGATCCGGTGCCCCTCTAAGCCGTGGTCCCAGCTGGACGAGGCAACGCTCCGTGCCGTGGTGTCGGTGCTGAGCGCCGAAGAGCAAGTGGCTGGCCTGCAACAGCCCACGGGTGTCGGCCAGAGACCCAGAGCCATTACTCCAGATGAGCCACAACATCAGTCTGACAGCTGGAAGAGTAATAGCGGGAACAGGAGTGTCAGGGAGCATGAGGCGCCTACACCAAACAGGTAGAGAAAAAACTCCAAAAAGACAAAATGCTCATAAGGATAAGCTGGGATGTTTTGTAAATTTGATTAAAATGAAAACAGAAAGACTTTCAAATCACATGAACCAATATTTTATTCACAATAGAACATAGAGAACATAAATGTTTAAACTGAGAAATTTTATACTTTTATCCACTAAATAAGCTAATTTCAAATTTGCCTGCTACAAGTCTCAAAAAAGTTGGCATGGGGGCAACAAAGGGCTGAAAATAATGTTGAAAAGATTCAGCTGGGAGAGCATCTAGCATCAGGTCTGTTACATGACTAGTTATAAAAGGGTCGTCTTGGAGAGCCAGAGTCCCTCAGAAGTAAAGATGGGCAGAGGCTCTCCAATCTGTCAAAGAGTACGTAAAAAGATTGTGAAATAAAAAATAAAAATTAAAAAAAACAACGTTCCTCAACGTCAAATTGCTAACTCTTTGTAAATTTCATCATCTACTTGTCTAAGGGACAAGTCAGAAGACCTTTGTTGGATGCCCGTGGTCTTCGTGCCCTCAGGCGACACTGGCATCACTCATTGGCATGATCGTGTCATTGACATTACTAAATGGGCCCAGGAATACTTACAGAAACCATTGTTGGTTAAACACAATCCTCCATGACATGTGCAGATGCCAACTAAAGCTCTATTATGCAAAAAGGAAGCTCCGTCGTATCCTGTGGGCCAAGGCTCATTTAAAATGGACTGTTTCAAAGTGTAAAAGCGTTCTATGGTCAGATCAGTGCAGCTTTTACAACAGCATGGCTTCGTAGTAGAAGAGTCCAGGTGCTGAATTGGCCTGCCTGCAGTCCAGATCTTTCACCTATAGAGAACATTTGACCACAAACTCTTTAGTAGCTGGAAACCTCTATCAGGCAAGAATGGGACCAAGTTCCAACACTAAAACTCCAGAAACTCATAACCTCAATGCCAAGATGTCTTCAAACTGTTTTTGTAAAGAATTGGAGATGCTACTCCGTGGTAAACATGGCCCCCACATGAGCTCATTTAGTGGATAAAAGTGTAAAATATCTCAGTTTAAACATTTATGTTCTTTGTGTTCTATTATGATTAAAATATTGACTCATATGTGATTTAAAATTCTTTTAGTTTTCATTTTATTCAAATAAAAAAAAAAAACATCCCAACATTTCCGGAATTTGGTGTTTACATTTACAAATGCAAATTTCACAAAACTTCTACTTTTTGTTCTTTTAACTTATGATTTTTTTTTTAAACTGTGTTTTATTCCCCAGGTCTCCTAAAGTCTTATCGTCTGTCCCTCAGTCTAAGGGCCAAAGAGATAAAGGTGCCATCCATTCCAAACGTTTAACTGATGACCGTCTCCCAGTAAAGTCAGACAGCGGCAGCTTCTCCAGTCCCTGTGCTAGTCCCTCTTCCTCTTCCTCAATAAAACCACTAGCTAGGTCACCTTTATCTGTGGTTCGTAAAACTTTTAGATTTTTTTTTTTTTTTTTTTGAGTAAACGAATACTGTGCATTTAAAATAAATTCATTTCGCTATGAAATTCACACCTCTCAGCTGAAATGAAATTCACTCTGAACCATTAAATATGCACGTGAAATGTGAAGAAATGGATTTTCCTAACTTGAACTGTAACTACAGGTAGTCCTCGACTTGGGAACGATGATGATGTCGGATTTGTTCTCAAGTCCGACAAAGTGAGACTTATACACCTTATATACATGAATACAGTACACAATGTAAAGCATACCAATCCACTTGACTAAATCTCTGTCCCCTTTTCCCCAAAAACCGTAAGCCGCGTATGAAATGAATCTCCCACAATGTAACAGTGTTGTCTTTGCGCCTGCGTCTTTAAATCGCGAGGGGAATCCTGGACGCCATTTTGTCTCAGAGCTCTTTTCCACTGTATTGGACTATGAACTCTGTTTTGTTAAGGATTTTCTGAAATTAGGATTATTCATCATCAGGACAGCTGTACAGGACAGACGTTTTCTATCATCGTGCTCCTGAACTGATTCATTGAAACCGATGAGGCCGCCTCATTTCTCCCGCACCCTTACACACGCGTGCACACACATATGATATACCAGACTTTTGACATTTTATACATTCACTTACACACTGAAAATATTTTACATAATTGTAAATATTGGTATCTGGTGCACTGCAGTGTCCATATTTTGTACAATACACATGTTCTATTTCCGTAATTAAACAGAACTCGCGGTCCATTCGTATCTCAAATTTGTAACTCAAATGTTTGCGTAAGTCGAGGACTATCTGTATTCAGGAGAGTAAAGATTAATGGAGATGTGGAATCATATTCATAATAAAACCCTTTAATTCAGTTCAGTTTTGTTGTTGGTAAAGTCCTTTAATGGTTGTCATTATTCAGTGTGATGAGACCCATGAATAGTGGAATATTATTAATAATCAGATACAATTTTAGAAAAATTAAATTAAAAACAGTTTAGGATCTGAGAGCGCCTCCTTTTCCGCCTTGATGCTTCCATAGATTTCCTTCATCTCGGCAAAGATTTTAATCAGTTCCTGTTTTTTTTTTGTTTTGTTTTTTTAATGTGTAATATTAAAGAAGAAGAATGGTTCCGAATCACCATCCCAACAGCAAAGATCTTCAGTGCGTTACTTCATCATGAAGAGCAGCAACCTGAGGAACATCGAACTCTCCCAGCAGCGGGGAATCTGGTCCACTACGCCCAACAACGAGCACAAACTCAACCGAGCCTTCCAGGATTGCAGCACCATCTTCCTTATCTTCTCCGTTCAAGGCTCCGGACACTTCCAGGTGTGCAGCAAGACCCAAACGATGTAATTTGTTGTAATGAGTTTAAGATAATGCAGGAATTCCTTCCCTGTTGTTTTCGCCTTCGCCAATAAGCAATCTCATTTCTAATCTTGTGCTGATCTTGTGCTAATCATGTTCTTTATTTATTTAGGGTTATGCTCGGATGACTTCGGAGATTGGCTCAGAGCGCTGTAAAGACTGGGGTGCTGCCAGTTTGGGGGGAGTCTTCAGTGTAGAATGGATCTGTAAAAAGAGTCTCTCTTTTCATGTCACTCATCAGATCCTCAACCCCTGGAACGACAACAAGAGAGTGCAGATCAGCCGGGATGGCCAGGTGAGTCACGGTCAGCACAGGTAGCCTGAGCAGGTGCGGGTCCATAATTAGCTCAAATTACTCAGATTTATGTGTGTTGAGTGTTGACTCAATCGGTTAAGACAATAGGTCTTAAAACTAATCAGGGGAAGGTCGGCGGTTTGAGCCCCAGCACCGCAACCGCAAATTGCAACTGTCCCTTGAGCGAGGCCTTTAACCCTATCTGCTCAAGGCGGCGTTGTATCGTGACCCTGTGCTCTGACCCCAACTTCCTAACTGGGATATGCAAAAAAAAAAAAAAAACATATGACAAATCATTAAATCATCAACATCTTTTATGTTATTATGGGTAATAATAATAATATTAATAATAATAATAATATTAATAATAATAATTGTTATTGGTAGTGATGATGATTGAATATATCCAAAATTTTCATCTATAGATAACAGAATTGACTTTAAAGTTGTTGTTTTTTTATTGTTTGTTTACTCACACCACAACATTTTTTTTTTTTTTTGCGTCCATTAAAAGAAGCATGAACAGGGACTCAGGATTTGCAGATTTCTGTTTAAAAAATAATAATGTATTGCAATAGTCAAGAACGAAGCAATAGTTTAAATCTCACTTCAGGTACGTTGATAGTTCTGATGCATAAAAACAAACCTGTATTAAGAGACAACACACACTGAGCATTTACAAAACATGTTTTTTTGTGGTAATTTATGAATCTTCTTTGATGGTCTTCGATGGCTTTTCGAATGGTTGAGTTTTAGCCAAAAGCAGTCATGCGCTAAGTTGAAACACTACACTGAATAATCGTTGGTGACATCATCAAGATCTTTAAAAAATGGCGGCAACTTTTGCAGGGTTTACTGTACACATCGCAGATCAGAGTTCAGTTTTTACTGCAGAGCCAAATGATCTGCTTATGGCTTTAAAATTCATTGAATCAATATCACGAAAGGGTTTCCTAATAATAATGGACTCAAAATCATGTCTCCAAGCATTCGAAAATATAAGAACAGATCACCCAACAATCGTCGAAATCCTAAATCATTTTTAAAATACTATAATTTTATAATAATTTTCTGTTGGTACCTGGACTCAGGAATCCCTGGCAATGAGCAATCAGTCAAAACCACCAAAGAAGCATTATCTAAATAACAAAAACAAATACTCTCTATTCCTTTCACAGATTTGAAACCAATTTAAAATGTATGTATGTATAAAGCAGAAGATAAATGCCCGTCAGAATAGGATGAATAACAAACTACATAAAAAAACAACAACATATATTTTCTTTTATTAATCATTGGAATCAGGTAATTTATAGAAGGTGCAGAATAGGACACTCAAAAGCTACACACACATTTTTACTATCAAGAGAAAATTCACCACAGTGTTCATCATCATCATCAACTTTAAACAAGTAAATCCAAATTTAATTTTAAAGTCCATAGAAGAAAATGAATCTTAAACATCTTATCTAGTTTTAATATCGAATAACAAAAACTGAATCTTGCCATGGATATAGCTGTAGAAGCTGGCATGGCATTAAAAAAGAAAGAAAGTAATAGAAAAATATATCCCTTGATTTTCTCTTTGAAAAATCTACTTCTGTAGAGTTTCTTTTAATTAACTTTTTAAAAAAGACATACATAATTTTTCGACTTAATCTCTTTGCTTTTCAATACACTTTTGTCTATCTATCAACAACCTTTCATATTCCCTCATTAAATAAAAAATGTTTTAGGCTGAGCTGTGAGCCACGAATGCACCGCTGTCTTCACTTCTTCCTCAGAAGTGAATCTTTGTACCTCGTAGGGCTGTTACTTTTTTGATGTAAGAATTATTATAATAATATTTAGGATTATGTTTAGGAAAATAATTATAAAGGTCTTGACTGAAACAACATGCATGAGGAATCACAAAGGAGTCTTTGAACTAGTTACTTTAATCAGAAAGTAACGCTGTAATATAACTGATTACTTTTTAATGACAGTAATTTTGTAATGTAATTAGTTACTTTAAAAAGTAACGTCCCCCAACACTGGTCACGATTGAGGACGTTTCCGCTCCATACTCTGCTGTTTACTCTCAGGCTTGAAGTGGTGAATCCGTGTCTCATCATCAGTAATGATTCTCTTTAAGAAACTTTCACCTTCCTTAGAGTGTCGCTCCAAATTATGTCAGCAGAAATCTAAACACTGATCTTCTGTGAGTTGTTTCAGCAACACGTACAACCTCAGACCACAAAAAAAAAAAAAACATGAATCTGACCTTCTTTTGTGCAAATCACAAGTGGATTGTAAATTTTTTGCTCGCAACGCAGTTACTAATAAACTGGTGTAACACATTCACACCTGCACAGCAGTGACTGGGGAGAGAGTAGCCGGCAGAAGGTATAATGTAACCTGAGTCCGGATCTTTTTTTTACATAAATGTAAATGTTAACCACGTGTTTGTGTTTGTATGACGTGTAGGAGCTGGAGACTAATGCTGGAGCACAACTGTTGCAACTCTGCGATCACTTCCCAGTCAAACAGGAGCATGAGGTACAGCACACTACCAAAGACCTAACATTTTAATGGCTTATTCTTGGTCATGACAAGTTAAACTTGATTATCCACGTGAAGGACTAGTTTAGTTTCCCACTATTTAGTCAACCTAATAAACACAGTATCACTATATCTACACATACAATGTATACTGTATTTAACACTCCTAATAATGGAAGCTGCCTTAAATTTGACTTATTGCCTTAAAAGGCAACTAGCTCACAAGGCATACATACTGTGGTAAACCTGGACAATACGAATAAGGTTTATATTGTTGCATGCAACGATGAGCGGGCCCAAGCACCCATGTCATCGCCTCCTGGATGCACCACAAGACCTGTGTGATTTCTGTTAGACCATTAGACATAATTGTAGAATGGGGGGGGGATTTTATGCTAAGACCTCCAAAAAGGCGTGGATGCTAGAAAAAAAGCATCACGCTATGATGTCATTCAGTGTGATGTCATTCAATTTAATGTCATAAACCACTTTTCGGCATAAGTTCAATTCAATATGATCGTCACAGCTGACCCGTTTGCGATATCAAAAATCCCTCAACAATTTTGCATCTTTGATATATTGAGATCACACAGGCCCGGTTTGGTGGTATGAATCCCCTAGGAGGAGTACATGAAAATCCATTGGGTGCGTTTTTGCAAACGACCCAAAATAACTGACTTCCTGTTGAGTAGAGCCCAGGACATGCAACACAAAAGTTGTTCAGCGCAACAAGATCTAAATGTGTACTGGGTTTTATGTATATTGTAGGTGCCAGTGAGTATGAGCTACTGTATACAGCAAAAACTTGTGTGAGGCATCCTAATGGCAGCAGATTCCAACCTGGATGCCCAATGTCATGATTTTTTTAGAGCATGTTTAAGACCCCAAAAAGCCCTGGATGCTGGGGAAAAAGGGGGTCCCTTCACACCCTATGACATCAGCACTTTCAGACATCAGCACTTGCATAGCGTTGCTGATGACGTCATAGGGCTTCGGCCCTAAAAAGGGTGTTACGTCCCAGTCTAGGGTTGGGCCGTACAGCAATTGATTGGTTCGGGGTTCTATTTTATACTGTGTGAAAAGG
>JAQMYJ010000017.1:3118046-3145600 GCA_030014305.1 Clarias laeviceps
GTTCAAAGGAGATTAATGTATTTTTTGGACGCCTTCAGCATTCCTTTACAATGTAGAAAGAAATAAAAATCAGGAACGATCATGGAGTTAGAAAATGACCCCAAACTTTTGAACGGTAGTGTACACTTAACCACAGCACTCACATTCTAATTCTGAATAGCCAGAAGGTGTTGATTAATTTTCTACATTAGCTGCTATTGCAGTAGTTTCAACTTCAAGGCAAATTGTATTAATTAAGCATTTTTATAGCTACAACTTGTACACATACATGCTTAATAAACATAATTTATACTTAATGATAAATAGATTTAAACAGAGTTTAAATTTTAATTTAATCAAATGTGATGTTTTCGATGTGGAAATATTTAACATAAATGGAAGCATCAATTTAAGCCGTAACATCAAGTTTCCTTGTAGTTTCTCACTAGCTAAGTAATTAATATACTTTTAAGGCATTATACATTATTAGATTTAACCATAAATTATGACATCAACTAGCTAGCTAACACCAGAACATCATATGTTACTTAAAAGTAGTAATATTTGCATCCCTTCTGGTTATGAAATTCTGTTTTACAGTTCATCTAATGTCAGATCATTCATAAAAGAAATGAATTAATTACCTTGTGAAAATAATCGTGTTGAAGCTTAAAACAAAAGTAGTCTGGAAGCAGCTATGAAGGCATTCTGCTTATAAGTAAAAGAATTATGGAGTGGATAATGTTTGTATCAGATGATGATTATGATGATGGAGGTAAATTCCACATTCTGGAAAACAGTGTATGTCCCTTTCCCAGTTCCTGAACACTCACTTATCGTCTATACCACTTTATCCTCTATACAGGGTTGCAGGGGGCCTGGAGGCGATCCCTGGAGACTTAGGGCACGAGGCGAAGTCCATGCTGGACGGGGTGCCAATCATCACAGAGCGCACACGCACACACACATACACACATATATATATACACACTCATTCACACACTATGGGCAATTTGGGCACGCCAATAAGCCTAATCCGCATGTCTTTGGACTCTGGGAGGAAACAGAAATACCCGGAGGAAACCCACCAAGTACGGGAAGAACATGCAAACTCTATGCCCACAGACACAGAGGTGGGAATTGAACCCGAACCCTGGAGGAGCGAGGTGACCGTGCTAACCACTACGCCACCATGTCGCCTGTTTCTGAACATTTTAAACTCATTTCATGTCACTTTGTGCAGTTTCCTTTTGAGGTGAGATTGTGCTGGGAATTTTCCTCAGAACTTTATATCAGATCTGAAAACTGTGTATTTAACATTCAGATAACATAAATAACGTGCAATATATGATATTGCAGTACTCTTAGCCTTAATCACACTTTTATGTAGGATTAAATAACACATATCAGCATTTACTAAGAATTTACTGTGAAAATTAAACACAAGATAAATACATTAAGCATATAATAAGCTTAAATACTTTATTAAGTCTTAAAGGTGGAGGAAGAAATGCTAATACTGCTAATACTGCTAGGCCTAAACTTAAATGTTGTCACATCCCAAACATGTAAAAAAAAAAAAAAAAAATTTAAAGGAATTTTAATGCAATATAAACCCATATGATTGTATATAAATATTTAGTTTTATTAAACATTCGAGGGATTTGTGTCATGAGTTAGACTTCCAGGTTGTCCGATGTTAAGATGCTAAGCGTTGTAGCTAGCAAATGTCCTGGGGGATTATATTTTGGTAAAGCATACGTTTACTTGTTTACCAGACAGCTCTTTCAAATAATAATAATACAATAAGTTTTTTTAATAGAAGAAAGATAATTATTTTATTCTATTTTATTCTATCGCGAGATCTCGCAAAACCCTGAGTGACTCGTATTCCACGTATATAAGTTCCGCCTTCATGACATAGGTTTCTAACCAATCACAGACAAGACAGAATTATTGTAACCAATCATAACACAGAAGGCAGGATTTATTAACCTCACACAAGCTTGCTAGCTGAAGTTATGCCGTTGTACTTTTTAAAATCATTTTTTAAAAATCATCATTATTTATAAGTGACAATTATACTTTACATAAATATATCTTAAATGATATTGAGCGTTAATTAACAAATATTGTGCTAATTTGGGTTGAAAACACTTGGTCTAAGAAGTAGACAAAACAAAAAGTACTTGTCTAGCAATTCTTATTACTGACTTGTATACTGTATACTCTCTCATCATAGCAATAAGGTTTTTATTTAATGTATTTTTTTTTCCTTTTATGTAATTCTTTTCCCTCTTATGTCCCTTAATGTGCTTAAAACCTATCAATACTGATGTGTAATGAAACTGTTACTCAGTAAAATAAAGTACAAAAATCACTTTGACTGTGACCGGATGGAAATCTGCGCCACTCTGCTGCCACCCAGCGGCCAACTGGAAACATGACACCTCACTGTAAAAGCATTAGGACCAAATTTTCACATACTGTATTTAAATTATCTTGGAGCAGTTGTCAGTTGTCAGGCTTTTACTGTAACAGAACTATATAGGCCATATATAGGCGGTGTGGTAGCATAATGATTAGCACTGTCCCATCGCACCTCCAGGGTCAAGGGTTCGATTTGCGCCCCAGGTCTGTGCCCATGGAGTTTGTATGTTTCCTCCCACAGTCCAAAAACATGCAGATTAGGTTAATTGGCATTCCCAAATTGCCAGTAGTGCGTATGTGTGTGTGTGTGCCCTGCGATGAATTGGCACCTCATCCACCGTGTACCCCGTCTCATAGCCAAAGTCTCATTGGATAGGCTCTGGGCCCCGTGGCCCTGTATACAGAATAAAGCAGTATAAAAGAATATTTGAGAAAGTAACATGGCTGACACAGAGTTGAAAAGAAAGAAAAAGAGCCGTAACATTCTGCAAAGAAGAAACAAAAAGTGGCATACTAAACACTTTATAATAAAAGTAGATTTCATGTAGGGCAGCTTGAATGCTTAATCTTATGCATAAAATTGCATACATTACTCACTCACTCACTCACTCATCATCTATACCGCTTCATCCTGTGTACATCCTGTGGGGGGCCTGGAGCCTATGCCAGGAGGCACGAGGCGGGGTACTCTTTGGACAGGGTGCCAATCCATTGCAGGACACACACATACACACATGCACAAACCCATTCACACACTACGGGCATTTTGGGAATGCCAATTAGCCTAATCTGCATGTCTTTGGACTGTGGGAGGAAACCGGATTACACGGAGGAAACCCACCAAGCACACAGACCCGAGGCATTTTACATTTTTTTAAATATTTGTTTTGTAGCTCTGTAGTCAAATAAAATATTTTATTTTCTCCTTTCATGAACAAATATATATGAACATATATTACAAGTTTCACTGAACACATATTTCAACAAAGAACCTGAAAATAAGAAATATTCAGTTCACAAAAATATAAAGTTTCAGTTTAAATAAAAAAAATTTAAAAAAAAAGCAAATAGCAATAATAAAAACAAATGCAAAATGCTTCACAGTCCTGAATTACACATATGCACAGACACACACACACACACACACACACATATATACAGAAGAAGAAGAAAGTACTGTATGTTCTACAGGGTATTTAAAACTTACTAAGTCTTCCCTTCTTAGTAAGGTTAATATTTGCTATCATTTACAAACCTTTATTCCAATTAAAAAATATCACACCCTGTTTCACTATGATAAGCAATGCTTTAAAAAGTAGAGTGACAAAATAAAAAGAAAATGTAAAATTAACCAGACAAGTTTTTCTTTCTGCTTTAATTCAATTAAATAAATAGCTGCTCAGTTTAATATACAAGTTAATGATGCTATAATAAACAGTTTTATGGTATAATCTCTGTAATCTGTAAACATTTTTTAACAAAAATACTTTACAGATCACTGTGTCAAATTGTAAAATATCTTTATGGCTTTATAGAAGATGGGGCATTCAACTCAAACTGGGACTTTTGATGAAATTTCTAGTGAATTAAGGCATGAAAGCGATTGAGATTTACAGAAGATGAGACTCTTAGATGAGATGGAGAACTCTTCTCCAACTTTCAGAAGAAACGCATTTGTCTGTGTGAACTGTACACACAATCATTTACCAACACCACGTGCACATTACAGGAACTCGTCTGGGAGTTATCACCAGTCCTGATCTCGCTCAAAGACATTTCCACATTAAAGGAGTTCCTGGAAGGCCAGCAATTAAGACGTAAAGCAGGCCATCCGATCATGGAGAAAACTTTCTGACATCCAATCATTAGTGGAAGAGCTTTTCCACTAATTCCTGTATTTAAGGTAACAGGGGGTCTGGAACCTATCTCAGAAGACTTAGGGCATGAGGTGCCAATCCCTCACAGGGCACACACTTCAGCCAATTTGGGGACGCCAGTTAGCATAATCTGTATTTGTTTGGACTGTGGAAGGAAACCAGAGTACCCAGAGGAAACCCACCAAGCACTGGGAGAACATGCAAACTCAGCACATGCACACAGAGGCGGGAATCGAACCCGGACCGTGGAGGTTCATGGCGACAGTTCTAAGCACTAAGCCACTATTTTTTTCTTCCTTTTCTTTTTCTTTCTCTGGAAGGCTCTTTCATTTTCCTTTTTCTATTCTGTAAATTTTAACTTAAATTTAAGGCTATAAAGTGTACATCTAAAAAGGTTAAAAAGTACAGTATCGCATATAAGGGTGTTCTGGTTGTTCCTTTTACCGGAGACAAACCGAACCAGGTGGTTCCTTTTAAGAAGCCGAGAGCCATTTTTAAAGCGGGTGTTTAATTTAAAAAAATCATAAAATCCTAATTATTTTTGGTGTAAGCTTTTGAGTAAGTGAATTAATAAATCAGCATAATGTACATAACATTGAGGTTAAAGATTAATATTTGTTGTTGTAGTCGAAGTGTTTGCTTTTTATATTAGTCTGCTTTTAATACCAGGAAACACACTAAGGAGAAATCATCATTTACACTAGTGACAGTACATTAAATACGTTGAAGATGAAAATGAAAATGCTATCCGGATAGAGGGATGAATGGATGGATAGACAGACAAATAATATGATTCGAGTGTAGATAGTATAATCAGTTGATTTTATTAACAATAAATGAGACATACTGTACAAACATATTTATATCAGACTGTTTTTCTTTTTTAGATCACACCTTTTGTGTAAGCAAATGTACTGTGTAAACGTGTGTGTGTGTGTGTGTGTTCATAGATAGTCACATCGTATTCACGTTGTCTACATTTTTTTAATGACTGTAATCCTTTTGTTTCTAACCTGATTGACTCACTGTATAGTTCACACTGAAGAGGAGAAAATCTGCATTGCAGTAAAATAGTCTACACAATTCGGCTCAGGTTTTAAGGCATCTAGTATGATCTGTGATCAGTGAAATTGATGGACCGTCATGTTCCTCATGTCTTTGTAGGTAAAGAACCGTCAGAGGATGAGTTTATGGTTGTATTAATGTTGCAATTCGCAAGTGGTGAATGTACATGTATTGGGTTTTTTCCTGGATTTATAACAATCAAATCATTTCAAATATTTATTCTCTATACTGCTGATCTTGTAGAGGAGCATTTTGGAAACCATGTCTTTGGACTGTGAGAGGAAACCGGAGGATCCGGAGGAAACCCATGGGGGGGAACACGCAAACTCTAGGCACACAGACCTCAAGGCAGGAATCGAACCCTCGACCCTGGAGGTGCCAAGACTATAATTCCTGATGTTTCTTTTCTTTTAGACAAGCTCCTAGTTTCAGCTCCTAGTCATATGCTCAGAAGACCCTTAAAAGGCAACACAGGAGAAAGGTAGAAAAGGCTGGGTTGTCAGAGCTTTGCACATAGCAGACGGAGGGTGCTAAAATTACAAACACCTCCTTTAATAAGCGAGTCTTTAATCATACTGTTCAGTACATAATTAGAGGATGTTAATGGCATCACAAAAGGACAACCGCTGATGCTAGCTTTCCAGAAAGTGTTAAAGGTCCCTCATCATTGTGTTTTTATATTATTGAAAAAAAAAACATCTCTTTAAATATTTTGTGGTCAGAAGGTTGGAGATGTGCTTGTGCAGACAGCAAGGTAAGCTGATTAAGAGACAAACTGCGGTGATCTAACCGTAGCTAGCAAAGTCTCGAACCCAAAGCGCTGATTTCCGCAACCCAAAGTGATCCGGATCATAACCAGGATTGTACTGTGCATGTAAGGCTACCGAATTTGATTTTAGCCCATAATGCACAACATTTGAGGACGAAGTGCAAAAGTGCAACATTGTTCGACTCCATGTCCAGTCACGTGACTCGGCCCCGCATCCCTCAGAGCACCATGGTGGCTATGTGGTGCACCAGCGGCACCATGGAGGAGGCCATCTGTGACGGAGAGGCGGGAGACGGCTGCCTGCTTTCTGTACTTGTGCCTGTTGGCCGGTGCTTGGCGCTCTTCTGGTGCGCACGGAGTCCTGCCAGCTGCGAGTACGCGCTCTGGCACACGTGGCACTTGTAAGGGCGCTCGCCGGTGTGCAGGCGCACGTGGTTGCGCAGCGTGGACGACTGGCTGAAGCGGCGGTTGCAGAAGCGACACGCGAAGGGTTTGTCCAGTGTGTGGATGCGCATGTGAGAGCGCAGGTTGCTGCGTGAGTTGAAGCCGCGGTGACAGATGACGCAGCGCATGCGGCTGGACGTCGACGACGACGTGGAGGAGGACGGCGGCGAGCTCGAGGGGTTGCTGTCGCTCGAGTGTGAATCATCTAAGAGGAGACATGGCAGGGTGAGATGTTGGATGAGTTAAGCTTGAACCAACTGATACATTCATCTAAAAATTATTTGACTCTTTTAGATTGGTTTCTCTTATTTTTCTTTAAGTTTTTTTTTTCACCATGATAATCTCACTGTGTGATGTGCTTTGATTTGATTAGATTAATTAATTAATTAGATAATCCAGGAGTTTAAGGGGTTAAATTATGTTTTTTGAAAGAAAAAAAATAATAATAATTTGGACTGCAACATCATGACTTTTTCCATGTTTGGACCAAATCTGATGAAAAAAAAAATCATACATTTCTTCAATCCATAATATAAAAGGCTTGTAAACAGTTTTTAAGGTGTAAAAGGAGACATTTGAACAAAACAATGAACCCTAGAGTACATTTATACTCTTATACTCTGTTCTAAATCTAATTTATTTATTTATTTCATTGAAATTTATTTTGTGAAATCTTTGGAGAAAAAAAAATATTTTGCAAGAATAAATTCCTTAAAGCAATTTTTTAGAACAAATATTTAGAACAGCCCTTTTGATTTCATAATGCTTCTACAACGTTTATTTCTATAATAGACTTAATAATCATATTCTTCTGCAAATATCTTTGATATAATATAAACATTTATAATTGATTTTTTTTTTTGCATCATTCTAAATGTGGATAACAATTATTTAGGGGGGGAAAAAAGGTTGAAGTTTAGCATGCTTAGGGAATTTTATTTTAGATTTTACACAAGTAAAACACAATACAATATAGCTGCATGGATTTGATAAGACAATGCATGCAAAAATCAGAGCCTTGTTTTGAGTCTCTGAGACAAGATAATCATTTTGTTGATCACAGCGCAATGTTATCGAAACGTTATACCACACACCACCAGTAGAGGGGGCACTTGCAAAGAGAATTTCAAGATCATAATCTTTTTCTCCAATATATAGTCAGGTTTATAAACATTGTTAATCTGCAATAAAATTGATGCACATAACTCACATACGAATACACAGAATCTCTTTCATCCTGCTTACCGTTCCTGTTTCTTTTCTGATGCTCGTCGTCAATTCCAGGAACACCAGGAATTCCCAGAAAGGTGTTGTGTGAATTCCCATACCAAACAAGCAGCTCTTGGTCAGGAGGAATTGTCTGAATAAAGAGAAAATTTAAATAGTTCACTATCAAAATCCTATTTTTCATTGATTATATTTAAACAAATCAAAGATGAAAACATGCCTATGTGTATAAAGTGATCTTTCAATCCAAAAAACTGCAGGAAGCATATTATATTTTATTTTTCTAAAATGACTCCAAATTGAAACAAGTTCCACCTGAGCATTAATTCTAGGATGGGAACTCATCAGGCACTGAATCACAACTGCTCCAGACAACCTTAGATTGGTGTCCCCCAAGGTAAACTGAAAGGTGAGTCTCTGACCTCCACAACTTTGTAGAAGATGCTGCTGCCAATCTGCACCACCTCCAGGTTCTGCTCCTGCTCGTTCCTTGCACACTTGATGTAGGTCATCCAGCTGCGTTGGTCCTCCTGACTCGCATCTATGAAGAAGCGTACTGTCCCGTCCTCATTAAACACCTATAGAGGAAAAATTGCATGCAAGTGTGAATAGTTTTGAAAGCATGTCCACAACAGAACATCAATTTCTGAACAGGACAAATCAGTGATCCCTAAAATCCAAATCTAAGACATTCTGGGTATTGATTCTTTATTGGATATCATCAATATGTATTTATGAACCAATTGATATCTTAAGGAATTGTCTCACCTCCCACATTAGGTTGTTGTTCTTGAACAGGTCTACATGTTGGGGATGAAGGATGCGGCCAGTAAATGGACCCATCTCAGTCCCGGCTTTAATCCATGTCTTGGAGAAAATCCCCAGGCCTTCCCCAGGGATGGAGCTCTGAGCAATGATCACCTCACTAGGCAGCACCAAGCTTGACAACTTCTGAACCTCTAAAGGTGAAAAAAGCAAACAAAAACATGATGATGTTTAGTGCAATGCATTATGTACAAAAAAATCAAAATAGTGCCTAGGAGTGAATTAACATTTATAGTTTTTAGTTGAAAAAAAATAAAAACCTTACCAAAATGAAGAACGTATTCTAAACACACACACACAAGGATGCACACAGATATATCCTACTTATTTAATAATGTTACTTCTTGATATTCATTTGTCACTACAATTGTTTATTATAACTGCTTTTACATTTTTAAGTTGTTACATTTAATAGCAAACACTGACAGTTTTAAAGACATTTTAAATACATGTTTAAAAAGTCTTAAATATAAAAATATTTTTTTATGTTTTGTTTTTGTTTGACATTTGTACATTTGTTAGAAACGTGTAAAATAAATTATGAAACAATTATATGTTTTTTTTAACTCTTAATTTACGTTTTCGTTTTAATTATTTAAACCTTGTTTTAATGGTTTAATAAGCAGAATTGACTGGACAGAGTGAAAAAAATCCATTTAAATAACATGGGGAAACATATCTTTTTTACATTGGGGTGGGGGGTATGGGGATCTGAGCTGTGGTATTTGGCAACATTGTCAATTTTATGACCAAATCTAATTTTAAAGTTATAAACGAAATAATTACATTCCTACACACACATCAAGATGGTTAGCTTCAGCATCAAATAACACACCATTCATTTCTTTAGTTTTTTGGTAAGTTAGATGCTTAATTAATTAATTAATTGCGCCAGTTGATTTGGACATACGGGTATTTCCCCGTGATTAGTTCAATTACCGGCTAGTGTAGTTGAGTATGAGAAGAGGAAATCTCTGCACTTCAGGACTGGTTCAAGAGCTTTTATTATTTCATGTACCAGTCGATGAATTCTTATTCGTGACTATGGTCTAAAAAATCAGAGGTTAAACGCTGCTCTGTTTCCTCGAGGCTCAGCGATTTGTCATGGCTCCCGGCGATATTCATTAGTTTTTCCCTCTGCAGAACTGGGGGCTCGGCTAATTCCAAATTCATTATCCTTTTAAGAAACTTTGTAGCCATCAATTTGCTGTGAATAAACCAGAGCTTGTTTTAAAAGAGCCGCGAATTTCACAAACAAACCCCTGGACAAGAGAAAGGCTGAGATTAGACGGCTGACATGGTGTGAATGGGGATAGAAATGGCCTTCATGGTGCATTAGAGGAGGAACAGCCAGCTTTTCAGCACACAAAAAGAAAGAAAAGAGAAAAAGAGAGAAGGAGAAAAAGGAGCGATTAGCTGCCAAGGCAGGAAAAGATTCTGGAGATTGATGAATGATTTTTTTTTTTTATCTGAAAAGAAAGGGAACTTCTTTTTCTCTCTCTTTTTTTTTGAGTGGAAAGTTTCTCAGGTCAAAGCACAAAGTTAACCAAATGCATTTACTGCCTTTCTTTTTTCCTCTCTCTCTCCCTCTCTTTATTGTGCATAAAACGAATAAAAACCTGACTCAGAGCTTGGGAAAGATTTTTTTTGCATGGAGAATAAATCCTAATCCCACAGCCCAAATCCTGTCTAAAATGAACTGATCTCTTCAGATGGTCATTTGTAGCCTATCCAGCTGCGCTCACAGAAGCGCTGCAGATGTTAATTAAGAGTTAATTGGCTGTGTTTTAATTTAATCATTTAAACCACTATTGGGTTGGAGGTGTTTTAGTCTCTCTATATACAGTATATATATCGTATTCCCTTAGACAGTGAAGTGTATAATTAAGTTTTGTGTAAATATTTAAATTAGAAATAAACTCTGAAATGTTTTTATGCAGCTTTCTTAGTTTAGTAACCTTTTTCAGTTGGTTTACTAATGCTGCTGCGACACACACCTGAATTTCTTAAAAATAAATTAACGAATTAAAAGAGAGAGATCACAAATCACAATTAATAGCTTTAGACCGCTAATTGGGTATAATACAATAATAATAATAATAATATTAATGAAAGTACACCAGGACCTTTAATATCCGAAAAACTCATTTAAAACGTTTATTAAAACAATAAAACGCATTTAATTCATGTAACTCTGTACATGTCAGCCCACATATGCTAAAAAGGAATAAATAAATGTTTTTAAATGTCTGAATTTATTTGCATAATAATTTAAGTATTTGTTTCTAAGGTTCATTTGTTTAAAACGCCGTTTTGATTTTCGCTTAATATTAGAGAGAAATCATCCTCTGTGAGTTTTACTGAACTCGTTTTAACATTTGATATTAATTTTTTTCAGTCAAATGTATAACTTCTAATAACTTATTTTAAAAAATAAGTTTCATTTGTAGAAAGCATAAAAATCCTGGACATACAGATCAGCATGGGAAAAGAAATCTCAAGGTGCGTAAAAGAGTTTTGAATTGGCATTTCCAAATTGTTTAAGTGAAAATCTAGTCCTAAAACAGGTAATTAGATGTTACAACAAGCTGAGCTTGTCATAATTAGGAACAGGGATGCGTTACAGATGAATAAAGATGCTGAAGCTGATGTACCTCCGGAGAAGGACTGCGCCAGGACCTCGGCGGTGAATGCGGTTTTGCTGACGGGATGCTGTGGCTTCTCTTCGGAGACCTGATGAAGTTGATGATGGTGGTGGTGAGGAGGATGATGATGAGGATGAGGTTGTTCTCCCAGTGCGTTTCTCCATCTGCCGTACAGAAAGCTGTGCAGGACATCCGAGGTGATGATTTCACACAGGGACAGATTTGGAGACTTGAAGCCGGATTTCATCCTCAGCGCGTCGGCGGGGAAAACCGAGCCCATGTCGGTGGGTTGGAGAGGAAAAGTAAAGACAGGACAGAGAAATAAGAGAGAGGGGATATTCCGTCTCAGCTCCAGAGGCTCTCTAGCAGGCTCTTATATGTGCGCGTCCTGTTTCTAATGAGCTCTTAATGGCCCTCCCTCACTCCCTCCCTGCCTGCCTGCCTGCTTGATGGGCTTGTGCTCTCTTTAAGGGGTAGGTAGGTAGGGGACAACCTCGTGTGTTTGTTTGTGTGTGTGTACGTGTGCGTGTAAGCATCTTTGTTCAAAGTAATACACAGATACAAAATGAAAGATGATGTGATAAAAGTGCAACAGTTGTATGATATTTGTTAAGAAAAAAAAACTGACATTTTTTGGGGGGGATTTTAAACTCATTTAGAAAGATCTCAAATATGAAAATCACACCAATAACTTAAGTACCCTTTTCTTCCTAAGAGTGTATGTTGTCTGTACAGAAATTGTGTAAAATATATATTTTATAGAACATTAAAAAAAATTAAGTAAACCTCGTTCTTTATAACAAGATCCTGTGTTCTGTCAGAAAATTGCACTTATCATTTTGGTGGTTCAATTAAGGTTAGATGTTTTGTAACCTTAGTGTGTATATATTTTTTGTCTGGGAATGCAGCTTACATGTTGTGTAAAGCTTCAAATGTTGTTCTGTGGTCGTTTACCTCATATGGTGTACCTAATTGTTCACTATTCACATTTCCAGCTGAAATAGGCTACTGAAGATAGAAAAATGTACATTTCATGACACCATTCCACTGACAAAGACAAAATTACAGTTTGACAAGATTATGCTTAAGAGTGTAGCCTACTATACATTTATACAGTAGGTTCTTTGGTTGTTCTTTTACCATTCAAACTAGTACTCTTTTAGAAGGATCCCATATACAGAAATCTATCCGAATAACTCAAAGAACAATAGTGTTTTTTTTTTTTTTTTCCAATTTTCCAATATTCCACTTTTTAAATACAGTGGATATAAGACTTTTGTATAACTTGTATCTTTGTTATTTGTTCTAAACATTTTAGAATTTTCAATCCAGAAAGCTTAGCTGATTAGTGTGAAAAATGTTAAAGACGGAGACTCTCTGAGACTACAGTTATAGGAGCCTGGCTATAATGTCTATGCTTAATTATCCAGGTACTTTTGGACATTTTATGCCTAGAATTATGCAATTATGTTTCTATTTGTAATTATCTTGTAATTATTTTTGAATCGTAATTAATATTTAAGCAAGAAAACCACCACATATATCGGATCAAGTTCAACTTGATTTACTGCAGGTGTCGCACAAATGCATCCTCAAGACTGTTCAGAGTTCAGAAAGTCGGGTTAGAGTTTTTATTATTATTATTATTATTTTCTATTAGTGCACAAAAAAGACAATTCCGTTGAAAATTCCTTTTAAAATAAATTTTGTTATTTAAAAAACACTGAAATATTGTTTTGTTTTGTTTTAACTGAATAAAAAATGTCTCTTTCATTTACTTGGGATTTTAAATGTATTTATTTTTACGTTATTCAGATTTAGATAGCTATTTGTTCGTCTTGAGTTGAACACGACATTAAAATAAGATGCATTTCTGTTTGCAGAAACGCACTGTTCTTTTATATATATATATATAAAATCAAAAACGGTAAGAAATCAGAAACCTGGGCAGTCCAGTCCTGAGAGTCTCTCCTACATTTTTTCTCATGATTTTAGCATCTCACGTCTTGTTTGTGTTTTACACCCATGAAGAGAGAGCAGTGCGCTTTTAATGCATTGTTCCTTCTTTTCCAAAGATCCTTTTTTTCTCAATCTCTATCCTCCTATAAAAGGTGATTAATATTCATAGTGGTTCATATGAAGCCTTCAGCTTTTTGTCGAGCTTCCCTCTGTTTTTCCTGGATGGAAAGAGTGTTTTAAAGAAGCACGTTTTTTTCGGTGAACATCTTTATCCCGTCCCTCTCTCCTTTCACGGCGTGAAAAGTGGCTTAAATCAATCTTTCACGGTGTTTTTTTTTTTTTTTATCAAGAAGATTTGACGCACTTGCCCTGGCATGTGAATAAGTAAAGCTGGGTTCTAGTTCCATTGCTCCCTTAGTATCTGAAATCAAACTTATGTAGTGCTCACTATGTAGTGCACTATTAAGGAGACATGATGTAACTGAGAGAGAAAATATTCAGTGCATTTTTATGAAATTCAACAATAAACAGGTAATGCATATTACCTAATGAATATTGCTTTTTATGCGACTCTTTACAGAATGTACACAATGTAATGATTGTGTGGATTTACAGGCTGCACATTCTCTGGCACAAACTGTACTTTGGTGCTTTGGTACCATTAAGAGTACTGCTTTTTTAATTTTAATTATCTTTCAGAACAAATCTTTAATGCAACATCAGTTCTCTTTAAGATCAAATTATATGCAATCAATTAGTTTTAAATCTACACTAAACAGACATGAATAAAGTACAGTAAATAGACACCTATAGATAAAAAACACTATAAATATGCACATTTCTATTCACTATATTTTTCTGTGAGAAAGGTTTATCTCCTAATGCATTATTTACACTATTTTGACAACTTGCCTAGGCATAAAGTAAGAGGGTTGTGAGTAGATCTTCGAACAGAATGAAAACATTTTTCAGAAGTCTATTTTTTTAACCATTTTCTCTAAACTGAAATAGAACGTTTAAATCAGAACTTTCTGGGTATGCTTAAATTATTCCAATTTAAAACAATGGAAACATAATAATGGGAATGAATCATAGAATTACATGAATCATAGAATTTAGTGAATCATAGAATTACACGGGTCAGTTTACTTCTTGCAAGTCATTAAACATCTATGCTTCCAGTGCAAAATTTCTCTCTCTCTCTCTTTGTATATCTACACCATCCACCCATCTAGGAACATCTGTAGGCCAACTAGGGACCGTAAAGGCCAATAGTGACCAATGTATTTATTCCCATTTTCACAACCATGGTAGGATCTCCGCTCAACATTCACACGCGCATTAACACACTACGGGCAATTTGGGAACGCCAGTTAGCCTAATCTGCTTGTCTTGGGACTGTGGGAGAAAACCAGAGTACTCAGAGGAAACCCATCAAGCATGGGAAGAACATGCACACAGACCCCGACAGGGGAATCAAACTTGGACCTTGGAAGTGCAAGGCCACAGCACTAACCACTAAGCCACCGTGCTGTCGCATATATACATAGATCAGCCATAAAATTAACACATTAATATTGATTGACAATTAATTATATACCAATAAACTGGTGACAGGATCATGGGCACCCAAGTCTCACCCATGTCTGCAGGGAATAACAGCCAGTCCAATCCCACAGAAACGCCAGTACAGCAGAAAGGCACCAAAACAATCAGTGCACCCAGATCATAATCCAACAGAGTGCCCATGGAATGCGCTGGACAAACAAGTCCGATCCATGAAGGCCCAACCCTGCAATCCAAAGAATCCACTGCCAACACCTTGGTGTCAGACAGCCTTAAGAGGTATTAGGTTTTTAGAGTTGTCTATCTCTCTCTCTCTTTGGGAAACACTTCATAAGTATGGAAAAAGAAAGCTGAACCATTTATGGTGGCATACAGGACCGTTCTTTACAGATACATATACATCTGCATTAGGTTCCATGGTGTACTCTTAGGGTGCTATTAAGAACCCTGATGATGATGATGATCTATTTAGAGTCAAAATATATTTTATTTCATTACAGACCTTAGAGCTTTTTAATCACCTTGTAGGTTTAACATTACACTTAGACACTACAGCTCATATTTTCCATACACACAGTGTGTGTCAGTCATCTTCTAGCCTTCATCAGTTTCACATTCTAATCACAGCACCACTACCGGCTGGGGATTTTGGGTCGGGGCTGTGATTGTGGAGTTTAAAAACCTAAGCAACATGGCTATAACTAGTATACTACTTCCATGCCCAACACGCACAAACACACACACTCTACAGTGTCAGTGTTCCCTGCTGAGCTGAGAATGATCCACTCCAGAAGTAATATGTGTTCAGCGATAAAGTGGGACTGAAATGTCCAGAGCAACAGTTGGGTCTCTAAAACACGGAAGGAAAAAAAATAGCACAAATCACTCATTCTGCTTTTGCATGTGCGTTAAATAAAGGCTATAATTTAGGAGGTATAATTTGCTAGTGGTAAATCATTATCATTTTGTACACAGGGGTAGAGATGATCCTTTGGGAATCTTCTTTTTATGCCCATTAAAAAGGGATTAAGGTAGAAAGACACACACATGCTAAACACACTGGGTGATCAGTAGACTTCAAACACTGCTTAGTATTAAATCAAATTTATCTTAGACACAAGATGATGTTTATATGGATATTTATATTGTTTAGGGTAATTGAATTAAATTTAACGAACATGTTATTTATGCAAGATGGAAACGTGCATGCTGGGAATATGGCCAATCATCATCCCCGGGGTGCAAGAACAAAAAAAAAAAGAAAGCAAATTTCAAAAGAAAAGAAAGATATTCCAATTTTAGACCAATTGATTCACTTAAAATTTCAATTTATATAATTCTTACAGTTCATATATTCTATACTGTGAAATACTTCGACCAGTTTGTTTACAGCATTAACTTTGTCTGAGTTAATGTGTCTTTTCGCACTACACAACACTGTAGACTGTATTTTCAGGATCTGGCAGGTAGCCCACAGCTTTTCTCCCCCACCCCACCCCTCTGTCCCTCCACCCTCCCTCCAGTCCCCAAATGAGATTAAAGCAACTAAGACATGTTTCATTTCTCCATGGACTTATTTCAGAGACGATGAAAAAAAAAACAAGAGGATGGAGAATGGAGGTATGAATGAGGGACCAGCTGCAGGCTGTCAGCAGGAGGGAGGATCTTCTCTGGCATCGAAGTCTCCTGCTGCGTCCAAATATCATCTTGAATGGAAAATGCCCAGAGAAGGTATTTGAATATGTGAATATCGCAAATCCTCCACACCGCCTATCTGCTGGGACACATTCAGCCAACGTGGCAGCATGAAATCAATATAGCGATTTAAGTAAAGCAATAAAACAAAGGCAGAAAAGATTCATCACATAGTTGCATCCAATTAGAAATGAATGTTTTTTTTCCTACTAAAGCTGCTGTTTACAACGCATGCAACCTGTTGCTCTTAAAGAAACAGTTCAGACAAAAAACTAATGCAGGTTTTATATAAAAGCAGAAAAATTATGTAGCAATCAGCCATAACATTAAAACCACCCGTCTAATATTGTGCCAGCTCTGGACTCTGGACAGCACCAAGCCCTGGACTCCACAAGATGTCTGAAGGTGTGCTGTGATGACTTGCACCAAGACTTTACCCTCAGATTTTTAAAATCCTGGACATTCTGATTTGGGCTCTTCATGGATCAGATTTTTGCTTGTCCAGCAGATCGCAGAGACACTCAATCAGATTGTGTTCCTGGAAATTGGATGGCCAGATCATCATCTTGGCCTCTTTGATTCCTTTTCCACCAATCAGTTCTGGAGCTAATTCTGCACCTCAGACAGTTCCATGGCAGCACCAACACTTTGCTGGGTTTGAACAAAGAACCGCTTATGTTGTTCTTTGTCACAACCAGCTAAAAATCTTTAAAAAATGGACTCAAAATAAAACGAACAACTCAAATGCTTTCTAGTAATGATGGTTTGATTCCAAAGCCAGGAGAACTCCTTGCAAAGCTTTGATGTTGTTGTCATGCTTACCAATAGCATTATTTTTTATTCTTTTTGTTTTTAGCAGCTAGAATTGCCGGTAACATTGCTGGGAAAGTAGAGACGTACGTGGACGTATACAGTGATGTAATAAAGTGACTCTCCAGCCCATAGAAAAACAAAGCCAGTTTTTAAGAGGTTTGCTATTGAACCAGGACCAGCACCAGACATGAACTAGCACTTGGTTCACTTTGGTGGAAAGGGGTATTTGTCATGTTCCTTAAACCGTCCATGAACTGCTGTTACGGAATGTCAGTGCATGGGGGTGTAACTTTGTCGGCAACAGTGTTTAGCTTGGTGGTATATTATGGCCAGGTTTCCCGGCAGAACATCGCCCAAAACATTACACTGTCTCTGCTGGAGCACCTTCTTCTCAAGGAGTATCGCGGTTCCTTTTCTTTCCCAGTTAATTGATACACACACTTGTCCTTCCATTGCATCATGGTTCAGTTCTGATGCTCATCTCCGCAAAACTAAGTCAACAAGCTTCATAACTCCATCTTCTCTCCATCTTCTTTTGCACTGACCGTGGGGGTGCAGCTCCCTGGACATTACCCCACCTAGGTCACGTGATCTTGCAATTCAGCACCTTCCACACTGATTCCTAAAGCGTCCACACTCATATCCTGAAGTCCTGGATGGGTTTTGAACCTCTCAACCCAAGAACTTTTGTTATAGAGCTTTTTACTGTTATATACGTAACCACGAACTACAGTAAAAATAAAAAGTGCAGCCTCAAGCCAGTGATGTTACACACTAGTGTAAGTAAATGAGGTTTGATATGGTGAATTGAATAATCTGATGATTCCACCCACCTCCTACCTTGCAATCAGCTATCATCATCTTATTACGACCATCTTTTTCCTTGAATCAAGCTCTGAATCCAAGTATGTTAAGATTTAAGCAAAAAAGTTTCCATGTTATGTTTAAAAGGCTATAATAAAACATCGGTCACGTTAGCCTCATAGCTTTGAGAACCAACTAAAGCACTTTGCATATACAAAGTAATGTCCCAAGTCTGGTTTCTCTCAAGGTTTCTTCCTATTGCCATCTCAGGGAGTTTCTATTTTCCACCATCACCCGTTTGTTTATCAGGGATAATCTGATCATTTTGGTTTTAAAATTTTTCAAACATATTTTCATATTTTTTGATTTAAAAATATAAAGTTAAACACTAGTGCAGTCACAGTAGAGTTTTTTTTTTTTTTTTAAATACGCAGATTGGATTTTTGCATAAATTTTTTTTAAAAAGTGGACTAAGCATGAAAAAATTGGTTCTTCATGTGCCATATGATCTCAATCACAGAGAATACAAGACGTGGGCCATGTTTCCCCATCAACGGTTTAAAGAAACATTTCCTGCCATCGTTCCAACACTACAGGCGATAGAAAGTGCAGAAGTGTCCCAGGATTTATTCTTTCTCTTCAGCTCGTGCTCTTTCTCTCGCTCACACAGACAAGTTTAAAACCTGGAGGCAAGTTTGGTTTTATTTAATCCGTGTCTGTAAACGACATGAAGCTCTTATGTTTCTTTAATCCTCATCTGACCAACAAATCCAACATACATTTCATAAAGGAAAAAAAAAAAAAAACACAATCCATCAGGGTGCTGAGGAGTTAATGCATGCAAAAGTGTGAGAAAATTTCCCTTATGCAAACTGAAAAAAACTCAAATTTATTCCGATAACTCTCGCCACAAAGAACCACCTCCTTCTTACTTAAACATTATAATAAAGCTAGAAATATTTAGTTTTTCCACATCACACAAGAAATTTAAGCATATCTGGTATTACATCATAATCTTACCAAAGTATTTTATTTATATCAAGTCCAAATCAGAAATTATTTGAAATTTGACAAGCGTCTACATTTTACAGACACGCTCATCCAGAGCGATATTTTTATCTCATTATACTTCTGAGCAGTTGAAGGTTAAGGGCCTTGCTCGAGGGCCCAACAGGGGCAACGTGGTGGTGCTGAGGTTTGAACCTAGGACCAAAAGTTAGACCCCTGATCTTAAGTACTACGTAGAAAGTATATAATTTAAACAGAAATAATACACAGGAAAAGTTAAAGATATATATATATATATATATACATACATACACACACACACACACATGAATGTACATGCTTGTTTAAAAAATGTAAATAGGAGCTAAAGCTAAAAATATATATTTTTTAAAAACGTTAAAAAAAAAAAACAGGACTTCCTGGTAGCATTTTCTGTACGTTTTTATTTAATTATGTTCTCGGTTTTGTACATCTATTTGACAGTGTTACTAATTAGTAAGTCTTGTAAGACACCATACATTTCATGATTATTCTGCCTGCATTCATAAAGAAAATAAATCTAATCTATAGTTCACCCTTTCAGACACTCTTGGATTTCAGTTTCCATTCACCTCACCCTCACATTTTGCCAGTGTTTCCATATTTCTGCTCTCCGAACACTTAAATAACAGGCTTTCATTGCTCTCGACAGCTTAGAGAGCAGCAGTGTGGACCGTCTGGAGTCCCTGAGCATGAGAAACACCACCTGAGGCAGTACAGCAAGCAGCCCGACCCCAGGCCTGACGAGTCAAACACGCCGCCATTTGACTCCTGGCTTCATGTCTTTGATGATCAGCGTGAACTTTAATGGTTTTATCTTTACTTCTTACAGGCATCGAGCCGATTCCATCGATATTTTATGAGGACTCAGATTTCAGAAATGAGCAGATGTGTGTATGTGAGGTCCAAGCAGACTGTGACAGAAGAACAGATGAGCGTTCATTTCATTTCATCTGAAGATGCTGACAATAAAGGGAATTGCCAATATCACAATTATTGTATTAATCGTGCAAACTGGCATCAAAATAAATACTGTAAGTTTACTTTAAACAGTGAAAGAAAGCCAAAGAATAAAGAAAACACTTGTACTTATCTGGAAACTTAAAATAAACCAACTTACCAAAGGAAAAATTAGCAAAAAAAAAAAAAAAGCTTTCAAAGGAGACAATGGAGTGTCTAGTATTCTCTGGTTCCGGAGTTTTCAAACACGATCAAGAACTTTTTTTTTTTCACCCTTTTATCTAAAGCTAATGCAGGTTAGGAAAGGAACCAAACGTGTAGCCTACCAACACAATTAGTGGTATACTGTAGATGATAAATAGATGGTTCTAGATTTTTCTTCACACACCCTGTCGTGCTTCTGTGAATTCTACAGACTGAGAAAGCTTAGCTTTACCCCGGCTTTGCTGAATTCTACATTCTGATTGGTCTGGTAGTGTTGATTAAGTTTCTTTAACAGCAGCTCTGATGTTAGTTAGCAGCATGAATGAAAATCAGGGGTTTATATTACATAAACATGCTCACTATTATGTCTGTAGTAACAAATTCACAATATTAAACAGCTTTCCAAGACAATGGTTTACTCAAGTCTGTGGTTTCTTGGTAAGAAGTCAGGCTTCTTAAAAAAAGGATGCTGGTGACGGAGCGATTGTTTACAGCTGCCGTAACAAGTGAGAACAGGGACAAGTAAGAAAGAATAACTGAAACTATGACGTGTCATTTGTGTGAAAAATAATGGTGTGGTACAAGAGGAAGAAAACACTTCAAGATGTGGAAGATAAATCATCTTGTAACTCGAGTCACGTCGTAGATTATTTTTCGATAACAAAAGACCTTTAGTGCTTTATTCCTCACATATTACACTGAATTTTCTAAAATTAGGCTTTTATTAAAGCACCATTTTACACTCACTGTGACGGCGATGCTTCTCAAATGCTCATATTAAAAAAACAAAATAATTAGGCCAATCAAACAAGCAATGGCTAAGGAAAAAGGGACAAACTATGATAATTTCTTTAAAAAAGAGCAGCACATGGCTACAAAGGTACATCAATAAACTCTACATCTTCCCACAAGTAACATGTGCGCCATTTATTTCAGCTGTTAAAGGTTATAATAAAGTAGCATAGAAAATAGATTTCTTCTATAAACACCCAAAGTGATACAAAGTAATGAATTACATACAGAGTCATCTTCCAGAAGAGATCGATACTGTCCAGTATTAGGGGATTTTGGCCCTTCAAGTGTGTATCTGAAAAGTTACAGGAAGGAAAACAAAAAAAAACAAAAAAGAAAAAAAAAAGAATGAGAGGGAAAAAGAAAAAACTAAAACCGTAAAATAAAGAAAAAAAGACAGTAAGTAGTCTTTTGATGTTTTTAATACATGGTTACCTGTACACATGAGGGAAAGGAAAAAAATAAACCAAAAAACACTAAAATTAAACATCTGAAATTATAATAATCCCTTTTCATTACGCGATGAAGTTAATACTAGATTCGAATTTATAACTAATCACTCATACATATATTAGATCACACAGAGCAGAAAAAAGAAATTACTTAAAAAGTTATTAGCATCTCGGACTGTACACGAGTCCACAGTGTGTACTGGTGGAGGGGCATCGGGAAGCCGGCTGGTACCGAATAAGACGACTTTGATCTTAATACTTAGAATATAAAAAACTACAATTAATACACAGACAGGATCTGGAGGCTTAGCAGTCTTGAACGAGTTAAAGTACAGAACATACATAAAAACCTATCAGTTCTCTTTTTTTTTTTTGTCCATAACATCAAGATGCAACATCAAATTTCAAATTACACATTCACAATCTTTGAAGGAGAAAAAAAAAAAAAAAAAAAAAAAGGCATTTCAGTATGAAAACAGACAGAAAAACAGGGACAGTTTTCCTGCAAAATGACTCCATGAGGAAAAAAAACTTCTTTGATTTTTAATTACATATATAATATTTAAATAAAGTATTTAGTCAAGTATCTGAGTGTACATACAAAGTTTTACAAGATAGCAAAGGCAAAAAACTCACAATATGCAAGATGCAAGATTCCCCCCCACACTTTTCCCACATCAGATCAAGGTAATAAAAAAAATTATCCGTTACATTTCCATACTCCTTAAAAAAAAAAAAAACCTACACGTTAAACATCTGTCAAAATATTAGAGAAATCCATCTTTGTTTCAAATATGAAATAAGATATTGCACCTTTTTTTTTTTTTTTAACCAGAGTACAATAAAATGACAATGAAAAACAGAATACAAAACACAAGAGGAATTAAATTAGGAATTGACTGCCGTTCGCCATCACTCGTCATATTGTGTAACAAAAGAACACATTTTATCCTGTAACAAAATATCACAGTTTTTTTTCATCACACTGAATTAAAATTGCTTATGTAAAAAGAAAAGAAAGAAAAAAAAAAGAAAAAAAAAAAACATTTTTGTACACATTCTTAAAACATCTCACGACAAGAAAAAAAACAAAAAGAACAAAAAAAAAAAAAAAAATGGATTCAAGACTGCTAAGCCAGCAATTACGATTTTATTGCAACAGAACTAGAAAAAATAGATTATATTGCGATTGCAGAAATGTCACAATTCCGGGTTTCGTTTTGGCCTTTTCACTTGAATTAAAAAGATAGAATAGAAAAAATTATAATAAAACAAAAAACAGCTCTGTTTGTCCAAAAAGGAATCCCGGATATTGTTCATTCAAATAATGGTGTACACAAGTATTTAGTAACAATTTCTTTTTACTTTCCTGATTTAGAAATATTTCTTACTTTTAATTGTATAAGTCATTCTACAGCTAGTGTTTCTCACTAAGAAAAAAAAAAGTAAAAGTCTTCAAGGCGTTGCAAATCTAGAAACCTCTGTTACAAAAGGTTCGTTTCATCTTCTGAATCATTCAAAAATCTTCAACGAAAAAGGTCTCAGATCTAATGATCCTACAGGAGACACAAGGAGAGAAAGGATTAGAGTTAAGTAACAGATCAGATTCACCAGGGTTTCTGCATCATAGAGCTGTGAGTAAACACAGTAATGTCTGTCCCCGTCCCTCTGAGACCATGTCCCTGTTCCTCTGGGTGTGCGTGTGGCCCTGTCTCCGTCCCTCTTGGAGTGGCCCCCCCCTATACCGGAGGTCAATGTGCCTCTGGAAGTGTGTCCAGGTCCCTGTCTATCTGGGTGTGGGTTTCAGTCTACATCCCTCTAGGACCTGTCTCTTTCATCAAATAAGTCCCTGTCCCTTTCTGACCCTGTGTACTCGCCCCTCTGGTTGTTTGTTCCCATCCCGGTGTCCCAACCCCTCCGGTAATGTCTGTCCCTGTCCCTCTGGGAGTACGTCCTTAGCCTCCATGTCCCCGAGTGCGTGTCCTTGTCCCCCACCCCTCTTGGAGTGTCCCCCCTATCCCCGAGTCACTGTCCCTCTGGGGACATACGTGTCCCATCCCCAACATCCCTCTAGGACCTCTCTGTATCTTTGAGAGCATGTTCATGTGTCCTCATCCCACTGAGTGCATGTCCCTGATTTCCTGTCCCCCTGTGGCTGTGTCCCCTTCCCTCTGATTGTGTTTCTCCACGTCTGGGCGCGTCTTCCTCCCAACCCCCCCATCCCCCAAGCCCCCTCACCCCATTTATATGACCCCAAGGGCCTAAATTACCCATGTCCTCAGTTTGTGTCCATTCCTGCCTGTGTATCCATGTCCCACATGCATGCATGTCTGTCCCATGTTTTTTTTTTGCTATCCTCCCTATTCATGCGTGTCAGTCCCGCCATGTCTAAGTGTCTGCATCATTATTACTCATCAGTCCCTATGTGGCGTGTGTGTGTGTGTATGTGTGTATATGTGTGTCCACCCAACTCGCTTGTACACATGTCTACTTCTGAGTCTGTCCATGTGCATATGTCCATAAATTGTACATGCATCGACGTGCCTGTGTGTATGCGCACGAGTGTGTCTTTTCGTACCTGAAGGCCTGGAGCCTGCGAGTGCTGGGCCCCCTGGCCATAATAAGCCCCCGGTCTGTAAAACTCCATCCAGGCAGTGCTGTAGTCAGGAGTGGAGCTCTGCTGAGAGCCAGGACCTGCAGCCTGACCTGAGAGAGAGAGAGAGAGAGAGAGAGAGAGAGAGAGAGAGAGACACACACACCGTGAGCATGAGTATTTAAAAACATCCAACTTCTATCAAGTTAAACATTCAAACTGACGTATGATTTTATGCATTTGAACTCTATGAACACACAATACAAGCGGTAGAGTAAAGCTGAGGGAGGGGGAGGTGAAGAACTCACCCTGTTTCTTGTAATACTCCTCCCAAGCTTTTGTGTAGTCGGGACCAGTGCTTTGCGCTTGGCTCTGCTGACCTACAACACACACATAAATGGTAATATTAATTGCGCTAACTTTAAGAAGCGTTAAATTTTTTCTATTTAAAAAAAAAAAAAAAAAAAAAAAAACTTTCATGCAAGGATGTGCAAAGGTTTGTACTTGACTGCTCATCGTTTCACTGCGCTACAAACGTCAATACACTTTCCCTTGTATAAACAAATGAATCAAATACTATAGACCAGGAGCTCTAAGCATAGTGTTATGTTACTTGCCTAGCTTCTTATAATACTGCTCCCACGCTTTGGAATAATCCATCTGTCCTGTCTGTGAGCCATTATGACCTGAAACCAGACAACAAAAAAAAAATAAAAAAAATAAAATAAAATGCGCACATGATCAACAAACTGTTGCTATTTTCTTTCCCCTGTCTTTATGCAATGCGCCTCTGTTACGATGACAAATACTTCCCACTGGAGCATCCTAGGCTCGGGGATATTTCCAGCATTAACAATAAATTAATGCCATAAGTGGAAATATATCCAGGATAAAAGGGAGGAGGCGCTCGGTTGTGTGTGCGCTGACAGAAACAATGAGTCGGCGCGGTACTCACTGGGGTCCTGCTGGCCCTGAGGCTGCCATGTCTGGTATGTAGTTCCCCAACCTCCTGTCATGAAAGTCTGCGGTCCACTGTCAGACAAAACGAGAACCATTTAAAAACAAAACTCAGAAAGCATAAAAAGCTGGAGGTACTACACAAAAAGAAAGGACGCTCACTTCTGGTGCGGGTTGCTCGGTCCTTGGGTGAAGGGACTGAGTCCGAAGCTGCTGCTGCTGGCCATTCCCGGGGCCTGGAGAGTAGATCAGCAAAATGGGGAAAGGGGTCAGAGGTCATGGACAGGTCCTAACACACCTCATTAAGGAATAACAATTGATTAAAAGGCGGACTGGATAAACCCATGGTGCGAGTGCGAACAGGGGGGTGGGGGGTATGAGACGGAAGAATTAGGACCACCGGACTAGAGCACCGGCAACGAGGCCGAGTTAACGAACGTGGGTTCGAGAGATGGTTCACTTTTTAACATCAGGAAACAATGAGTCTCAGGATCAATACAAATAAACAGGCTTGTGCCCGTGTACGATGTTTTTACACTTTCGTGCTATTTTACAATTTGTAACCCCAATCAAGGCAAAGACGACTTCATACGGTGCTTTTAGAAAAATAAATAAATAAATAAAATCAAGAGGATGATGTGTTTTCATGAGAGCAGATGGTGAACCTGAACATGGAAAACAGCATCAGATTGTGAGAGGGGATTAAATACAAAGAGTTCAAGGTGCAAACAGTCTCGCGTTAAAGCACTTCAGTCCTGCAAGGACTAAGACGTGAGCAGGTCTCGGTGCAACTCAAAAGCACAAACTCCATATTTCTTGTATTTTTATTATTTTTATTATTATTATTATTATTTTTTTTTTAAACATGCTCTCATATAACTAGAACACTTCGGTCAGCTGCCATCACACAAAAGGTTTACAATGTCATAAAACGTTTTTTGGCGCATCATTTTACCTCTAAAAAAATATATATATAATAATTCCAATGAATATATAATAATTGTAATGGCTGAATGTGCAGAAAATTATATTTCGGTTAAAACCATTTGCACAGTGACCCAAATTTTAATTTTTTTTTTTTTTTTTTTTTACACAATTTCGTGGCCTAACAATCAATTTTCGCTCAAATGATTCTTAATTTTAACGAGAAGTTAAACATTTTACTTTCGGATCAGATGATAATGACTACGTGCTGTTGAAATGGTCACCTGACTTATAAATAAATTTTTTAAACCTGAGGCCTATTTAATTTCGTTTGCCTGGGAAAAGTAGTTTCTCAGATATTCATATTTTAAACGTTATCAAAAATCTTTGGGACACCCTGTATAACATGGCAAAATCCCTCCCGAAGAAAAAGTCTTTTTAATACAAATTTTGTTTTACTGACATTTCGGAAAAGCGAACAAGCAAACAGTTAACAGATTCTGTGAAGACAGAAAGATGTAAAATGGCACCAAATACTTTTTAACTTGCAGCTTTTGCACAATACACTCAATTCAGCAATGCTTACGCACATTTCAAAACCAAAATTGTGATCCAAGCCGGCGGTATTACTGCATCCCTATTAATGGCCTATCCAAACCAAAACAAAGAAAAGTCAGTCGAGTGTTTGGTACCCACCCCAATCTTCTCATCGATCAACTGCCTGGCCACCTCCATCTGCTGCGGGGTTCCTCGGATCGAGAAGATGCGCACGTTGGGGTCGGTGTTGAGAGGAGGATTCCGCTGCAGCTCCACGTGAGCTCCAGACTGCTGGTTGATGTTTTTAATGGTCTCTCCACCTGCGGAACACAGAGACACGGGCATTTCAAATACAACTGTATTTTCTTGAAGGGGTTGACGATGCATAGAGGAGGTACCTCCTCCTTTTTCATACGTAATGGCAGGAAATTATTATATATTTTTTTAAGTTGAAACCACGACACAGACATGGGATTGTTCTCGGTGGTTCAGGAAGATCTGCTCCATCAGCACCGGGAGCGAATTTTAAAGCGTATCCGCCTCAGAGTGCGAGCGTTTCCATTCTTTTCTAAAAGGAAAAGCTGTTGGCAAGGAGATGAGACTTTGTCTCATGGTCCCCTGTGCAGAAACAAAGCCTTTAAGACGCATCCTGTGGGTGGTGGTGGTGGTGATGGAGGGTGGGGGGGCTGAAACAGGGATGTCCCCTAAAATCAATTACACGTTTGTTCACTTCAGGCTGATACTCGCTTGACCCAACCTGACCCCCGGCTGAAAACGTCCCTCAACTCGTCCCCGCCTCTTTCGGACTCCTTGCCAAAGCTGATGGACTGATCGTGAGCCATAAGCTATTGTCAAACAAATTTAACTTCTACAATAATGAAGCCATTATGAGCTCTCCAGAGGAATTAAGATCCCGAGCGCAGGGTTCATGGACTGGACCTGACGTATGCGAGATGGGCTTCATTTTGGAGGGGGGGGGGGGGGGGGCTT
>JAQMYJ010000017.1:3154234-3172086 GCA_030014305.1 Clarias laeviceps
TAGTGTTTTCAAAGGGAAAGTAATTGAAATAATTGACCTGGGAAAATTTGATCGATTATAGGTTCTGAATGTCGATTTCCATTACTTTTCGATTAATTGCCCAGCCCTATTGGAATGTACAAAGAGTGAAGGCTACAAGAAATTCTAGGATGCATTAATTAATTCATTTAATAAAAACACCATTACTCAATGTTAACAAGGGGTTCAACACAGGTGAAAGTGAAATTGCCATTTGTGAAGGTGTATGCCATTAACAGCTGTGTGTATGGAATACTGTGGACTGATGAGGAAAAGGTTTGGAATCGTCAGTAAGACGACGATTATGACCATGTTGGACGTGGTTAAGGATATTTAAAAACATCACAGATGGAGAAACTAAAACCAAGGTTTCTAGACCTGACCTTCATAGGAAACTGTTTCACAAATTATTGTGCATATTTTAGAAGCAAACGTAAATGTATTAAAGAAGTATATATATAAAAAAAAGTTATGATTTATTTGAATGCTTGCGTCTCATTTACAATTTGATTAAACAGCAGCACGAAGATGGACTCACCTTGGATGTACCATTGCACCAAGCTGGGTCCCCACTAAAAAAAAATAAATAAAAAATGAAATCAGAGTGAATAACATTATCAATATTTAGCAATGATATTAGCAAGGGTGTTTAAACTTGTAGAAATGAACAAAAAGTGATTCTCTATTGTTAATTTTCACTATTAAACTATTGTTAACTTTTAAATGAAAAATTTCAGAATTTTTTTTGTCTTGTATATTAAAAGACTAAAATCTCCAATCTCACATTCCTGACATAAAAATTTTTTTTTATTTATTTATTTATTTTAAAGGGCACCACAGGAAACGCTTCCTCGCCTGCCATTCAATCAGTTGCTCGTGTTTTGTGGCTTCAGACAAAATCTGCTAAAGGAGTTAATCTAGTAAATATCTACAAATGACAGCGTTTTAGTCAGTATTGTAACCGACTGTAGCTGTAGAGCAGCAAAGTGAGAAAAAGAGTTTTGCTTCCACTGTATGGTGGTTTATTTGTGCCTCATTCCAGAGTGAAAAACTGTTCACAAAATTACATTTTCATTAAGGTTGCCAGATCACACTAAAAAAAATCCCCCACAGACAAAACAAAAAAAACCTGCTCAGTCAGATAAAACACATGCATGCACGCACCACATACCACTTCCTTTGGCCTGAACAATTTCAACTCTTAAAAAAAAAAAAAAAAAAAAAAAGAAGACAAATAATAAACCTTTAAGCTTCATATTGCAGTTAAATTTATCAATTGAATATGAAATATTTTATTTATTTGAAGACTTTGAGCTTGAAAAAGGATGACGTCATGCATTCGAGTCACGCATCTATAAGGTTGGTCTGTGTGCATAAAGCATAAAGTTTTCCACCGTTTAAAACTACAAAAACCTGTCAGAACCACAACACCCACTATAATGTGCACCACAACCACCACTGTGTGACGAAGGCTTTCCTAGGAGCAGTCCTACTCCTCACTGAAAGGAAGAGTAGAAAGCTTCATAAATAACTTATGTCCGACTAATTTAAATCCAGCTGTCAACAAATTGGCAAAAAAACAAAAACAAACATCTTGTCTTCTACCCATTTTCAGGGAGTGCGGCCCCACTGTAGTCTTAGTTCTTGGCTAAGATCTCTGAGATGCTCTTCTGCTCACCACTGCTGCAAAGAGTGGCTGTTTATTTACCATAGCCTTCATGTTAAACCAGATCAAACCGGTCTGGTCGCTCTTCTTTCTCTCTCTCATGAATGAGATGTTTCTAGTGGATGTTTTTGTTCGTCATGCAAATCCGAGGAAAGCGTGATGTAAAAATCACGAGATCAACAGCTCCGGAAATATTAAAACGAGCCTTTCTGGTTAAGTCAGTTCTACAGGACCTTAAATTGCGCTCTTGACCTGTGCAGAAATGTGCAGGTGTGTAATGGTAATGCAAGTTCTGCGGTATTTCTGGACTTTCTAAAAGGAGCTGTAAATTATACTTGCACAATGACAAACATTTTATTCAAACATTTAAATGATTAACTTAAAAAATTTTTAAAAAAAAGTGCAATATGACATGTGAATAACGGACATGTCGATACTACACTCGCTCATGCAAAAGGCCAAAGTTAAAGAAAGAAAAACGTATAAAGAAACCAAATTGCAGCCGCTACTTCCGTTTGTGTGTGTGTGTGTGTGTGTGTGTGTGTGTGCGCGCGCGCGCGTACACAAAACGGAAAGCTATTTGGTAGTGATTTCCAGTCAGAGCACAGGAAGTTATTTTTCGCTTTCTTTATTCAGACACGATGTTGCAGGCATGACGAGGAGAATGGTGTCTCAGCTTGCACACTGTTTTCCTCTGTGGTTTTTTTAAGTAAGCCGTCTTTGGCGCGCTTGAAAGTAAAGAAATATGCTGTGACAGCATACGTCAGCAAAAAATACGTACGCCCTCATAAGTGCATTCTGTTATTCTGCACAAGCAAAAGTCCCAGTTCGATCTGAACGCCCCTCAGAATTTATGAATAAATAAATGTTTAAATGATGATTCAAATGTTTACTAAGGTAAAAACTACTTGCACAACTTGACAAAGCTCTACAAAACAAAAGAAATGCGTTACAATTTACTTAAAAACCCTGGAAGTCTAATTTTTAATATGCATTTTTACCCCCCAACAAGCATTTCCTGTGACTATAGGCCTCATTATAATGCATGAGGAGGAAACATCCTGCAAAGAAGCAGGTTTCATACGGGACAGCTAACAGATAACAGTCAAGGCTGCACAACCTGATTAAAAAAACAAATCTTAATTTTTGTGATCAATTCGCCTGTCCGTTTTAAGATGTAAATGTAGTTAAAAATAAACTCTAAATATTCCTGACTGTGTATAAACTCGCAATAATAATTTCACAGATCCATACTGTGATTTTTATTTTTTTACACAATTTGTGTAAATTAATCTTCACCCAGGCTGCAAAAAGTTTCCCTTTTATACGTCCTAATCATTCATTTTGTACCTTTACTTTCCCAAAACACACTTTATTCTTATTTTACGGTATAGTACGGTGCAAAAGTAGAGCAAAAAGTTTTTAAATGTCTCAAACATTAAAAAAAAAAGTTTATATAAAAAATATTTTTAAAAAAAATTTAAAAAAAAAAATCAAAAACAATTAAATCAAACCAAATATCCCCCCCCCCCCCCCCCCCAAGTTTTGCTTAAAATATATAGTCTCAGGTACCGTTTGTGTAGTTTTATAAGAAAATGAGCTGCTTAGTTTGACTGAACATCCTGCAGAACCACACAGTCCTGCTGAGAACTTTGTCGCACACTGTCACTTTTTTCCCCATGAATGCAAAAAAAAAAAAGTTGGGGCTGAAAAGTGCTCTTTTACATAATATGCTTCTTTCTTTTCTGGCCTAAAGAAATTTCCCTGCAAGATTAAAGTTTAGGTTTTTTTTTTTTTTTTTTTTTAGATAGTTTTTTGCTGTAATACTAAATCAGAAATGTTTTTTGCACCGACTTTATAATGAAATCATAAAAAAAAAGTATATAACAAAAGCTTGTACACAATCAGACTTTAGCACCATGAAAACCGTAAGCTTTTATCAAAGTTCCATCTTTAAAAACGCTGGCTGAGTCGGAGTTTGCACTTGGTCCTGTTTAAAAAAAAAGTCCTCAAATTATACAAATTCAAATTTAAATATAAAAAAAAAAAAAAAAAAAAATTTTCTATTCTATACATCTGATTCTATTCACCTATTTTACAATTGCATTCCGAGTTCAGATTTCTTTTACATTACATGCAGATTCAAATCATCTAATTCAACTTGAATTGAAAATAAATAAATAAATCCTATCAAGTGATTGATATCTGGTCTTTAAATCCCTCTTCTTTCCCTCCACACACACACACACACACACACACACACACACACACACACACACACACACACACCACTCCTGCTGCTCTTACATAACACTAAATAGTCGACACACGTGCCATGTAATGTGCGCTCAGCCTTTTCGTGGCTCACACACCTATTCATTAAGCAGGCGCTTAAGCTTCCTGCTCATGTTTTCACTCATTTAAACCATCTGGTTTATTAGTAAGTGTGAACACTTTCTCGGTAATACGCAGGAAACATTCAAATCAATTCTACATAGAGGCGTACAACACTCACGCAAACACTCAGCAAAGCACGATGAAAAAACAAGCTACTGACCCGATCAGAAACGGAGATAAGATCACACGACGAGGTAAAAGTGTCATTCTGAAGCTAAATTTAAATAACCAGAAGTGTAATAACTCACTCGCACCCCATCTATATATAGGAGCGTCGTTTTAAATAGCGTGATGTTACGGATTATTTATTGTCAGTTGTACTGGGATTAAGTCACGCAGTAACAGACAGGAGACGGTTTTAAAGGCACTGAGAGAAAAGAGCCATGATGAGTTTTGTTTTGCTCAGAAAGTCGTCTTACCTTAAAATCTCTTCGTTTCAACGTAAACCAACATGATGGACACCGACCACGCAAAAGATTTTTATATTTTTATTAAATATCCATTATTTAAAAACTACCAAAAAATAACAATACTTAAGGGTTTGATTTATATATTTTTTTATGTTAGATAAAAAAAAAAAAAAACACATTTATTTATACAAATATATTTATTTAAATATTTTTAAATCTACATTTTTTTTGGGTGGATGTTAAGATTTTATAATTTTCCCCCCAATAATTAGCGTATACAGAACAATAATAATTATTATTATAAAACAATAAATAGTTTTGTTTATTTAATTGTTTGATTATTAGAGCTGTGGCACTTAAAAATCGACTACGCTGTGTCATCGCACTTTGGTTGATCGATTCGATTCATTTCGATTCAGAATCAATTCCCATATTTTATTTTATTTTTTACTTTCGAATGTTAAATTCGCTAAAACAAAACAAAAAATCTAACTGACAAATTTCTTTAAAAGGTATACCACGGTTTCCGCAGGATATGCAAAGCACTTCCATCTTCCGTGTTCGTTCATTTTTGCGAGACGATCACTTCTTCCTGTACTTTTGAGTTTTCGAAATGTTTGTGCAACATAAACTGGGTAAAGGAGAAAAAAAATAAAATAAAATATAGTTGGCTTAAACAACAAAATGTTGCTTTGTACGAAACGTGATTAAAAATTTTTTTTTTTAGATGCTTTAGTAGTTTTCTAATAATAATAAAAAAAAAAAACTGTAAGAGTAAACATTAGTGATATTGAATCGCATCGATTTGAAAAATCACAACAGCACAAAAATCTATCCCAATTTCTTCTCACCTCCCCCAAATTATGGTTAAATCCTTCAATCACCCATCTTTCCACTCCATCCTACATTTCCTGTAGTCGTATAAGCGTTTCAGAAAAAGTTGGATCTGAATTTAAAATTTAATTCACTCGAATCAACAATCACGGCTCCATAACCTAGTCAGTACTGCCTGTTTGTTTCCCCCCCCCCCCCCGCATTAGGATCACACATTTTGACAGACATCATTACATGTACAAACCACTTTCCAGCCTCGAAGGAGCAAAACACACAGCAAACAGTTACAGTTCAGCTCATTTACTTTCCTAATAAGCAAAAACAAACAATATCGTTGAGTATTATGTAATATATTTATACACACACACACTCATCAAATTCGCTGTCTAATCTTTTTCCAGTCACATTAAGGAAATCTGCACACGCTGTATGTGAGAGACTGAAGTCATGGTCTGGCTCACGCAGCACACATTACACTTACACACACACTTCCTGAAACGACTTCAGGCAGCCGTCACACTCAAGGACCGAGAGTTTTTTTTTTTTTTTTTTGCCCCGTGGTGGAGCTTTAGAGGGAACGAATTCTTGCAGGAGAACAGCGGCGTCGGTGACGGCCACGTGTCAGGACTCGGAGGCCTGATAAATCCTCTCTCTGTCCTCGCGGCGGTTTGGACTTAATTTACTTTGTGCGCAGTTGTGTAATCCGCACCAGAAATAACGCGGTGAGCCAAGAGGCCTCGTACACCACACACACACCCACCAACATGCACACTGGAAAGTTCAATATAGTGTCTGGCAACCTGAAAATGAACCAAAGCTTTGTTTTTACTTCGGAATTTGTTCTTTTAGGAATTCCTTGAAAACTCAAGGGCATGAATTAGAGTTTTTGTTTGTTTGTTTGTTTGTTTTTTTGCAATGCAACATCATCTTAACGTGCTTAAAACTTCATATCTATGTTAATAAAATATCCAAGGCCGACAAATGTAGGCGAGGACAGGCGGTGGCTCATCTTCCTGTCCAAAATCTGTTTAACTTACAGATTATTATTATTATTATAGTAATAATCATCACACACAACAACAAGATAGAAAGACTTATTTGGCTTATAAGAAGTCATTGTTCTCTTATGACCTTGGCGCACTCTCGGCACATGTTTAGGAAGAAAAACACTTTCAAGTTCAAATAAACATATTAATAGTAACAAATTAAAGAAAACAAAACTAATGCACCAACTCACTAACATGTTTCATTAGCCACGATATATTAGAAGTCCCAAATATGAAACGCAAGCCACCAAACACAAACTTTTCTTTCTCAGCATCCTCTCTTTTTTTTTTTGTTTTTTTGGGTCAATCTTAAATCAATTTAAAAAAATTTTTTTTCACATTTCTGGCTCACCTCCTTCATCTAGGGAGCGTTTCTGCCCTCCGTAGGCATAAATCGAGGGATCGACAACGGGAGAAGAGTGGTTCAGATGGGGCATCGGGTCTCCACCCATCTTAGCCGCAATCTAGAAAAAACAAAGAAAAAAAAGAAGAAAAAAAAAAAAGCCATAAAAGATATAAATTACTATTTGAATACATATTTAAATACCGCACATATATTATTAATACACTATTATCCAGTGTGATATTTCACTTACAGTATATACACTGGATCTGTGAACACACACTCTATAGTTGTTAAATTTTTATACATTTACATCATAAATAAAAAAAATAAAAAGTAAGAACTGATGAAGAAAGAAAAGCTTAAAGTAAAGACATGTTTATATGAGAGTCCGGAATGTTTAAATACTTTTTTCCCCCTCCTCCCTTTAAAGATCTAAAAACGTACGAACGTTCAAGTCAAACCAGGACTTTTGGTTGTGCAGAACAGAACACAGTCCTGAGAGTAAATAATGATAAAGAGACGACTACGGGAGGCTCAGAGTCACCTCCGTATCCGGGATCGTCACTCACGTTCTTTTAACCACGGTAAAACATTTCAACTGTGCAAATGTTTTAGAGTCAAGTATTGGACTTGAAGTCTTTTGTGAACGAAGACATGAAACCGGATTGACGTTTCCAGGTCACGACTTGACTCGTCTTAAAATTAACGGTTTATAGAAGTGAATAAATTTTTTTTTTTTTTTTTTTACCATTCTAGACACAGTGGTGATCAACAACAGGCGAACACCCCTTTGTAGTGAGCGTAGGTAGTGAACAGGAAGGTACTTCAACACGCACACAAACAATAATAATAATAATAATCTAGCTACGCATCTACAAGAACATATTAGAGATTAAGGATCTGATAGGATAGTAAGGATCATATAAAGAAATATTTCGCTAGTGTTGAATATAGTTTGCAGCCTGTTGTTGCTTATTGTATTACATAATTTTTGGCTGTTTTTCTAAGTAAAACTATTTGTGTTTTTAAGGCTCATTCTACAGCCTTTATGAAGACTAAAAATGTATCGTGCCTGACGTCATGGAGAAACAAAACAGACCACATACACACGACATGACCGGACTGGACCGAACCCTGCATCGGCACAAAGACTCGCTCAACTCCTCACCCACATTAGCGTCACGACAAAGCGACTCAGCGGTGCATTTAACGACGCCCGATTTTCGCTTCCCTTCTTACAAGCCAACGTTTAAACAATTGTCTTTGCGGCGAGATCGTCTTTTGGAGCGAGTCACACGAATCGTTTGGGCGCTTTTGACAGAGAGAGGAGGGGAAAAAAAAAACTAAAAATACAAAAAAATAAATAATAAATATGTCACGTAGCTTCCGATCCACAGTTTAGGCATTTACGCTAAACACAAAAGTAAAAACCTGACACAAAAGGAAGTACGTTCTATCTGAATTCTTTCATTCTTTTCTCATGTTGTCTTCCGACATTGAAAAGTATAGCCTTTCAGAAAATTACAGAAAATTGAGATGACTGCCTGGCGGCAATGATTGATGGCTTTATACAAAGCGAAAGGACCAGGGGGAAAAGAATGGAGAGGGGAAAGAAAAAAAAAAAAAAATCAGCAAAATAAAATGTTTCCAAATTAGTGTCTCTCAATTAGAGGCTTGCATCACCTTCAGAGTGTCAAACCCTCCTAGACAAGACAATGTGATAGAGAGAGAGAGAGAGAGAGAGAGGGAAAGAGCTCCACATTTTCCCCTCAGGCAAAAAGCCTCTTCCTTGGGAATGCTGGAATGCCAGCAATGTGAGTGAGCATGTGAATAAATCTGCTACCCAGGCAAGAAAAAGCCTCCGACGGCCGCCAGAGGAATTCAGACCCAACAACCGGCCACTTGTTGCACAGAAACTTTGGGTCGCAGGCCAGAGAGGGAAATGCACTGGAGCTGTTCCGTCTTGTCAGGGAAGGCAAAAAAAAATTTTTTTTTTTTAAGTCTACAGATGCGTGTTTGCTTCTCTAAAACCGTCCCAAACCAGCAGTGTGGTTATTATTCCTGAAAAGCAAAACTCATCCCAGTTAAAGCCACAATATTTATATTCTCTTAAAAGTACTCCTAGTCAACGGGTAGTTTGTCCGTTCTGTTGAAATTAAACGAAAGGATTTGAATCCAAACATTAATGCGAGGGGGTTCAGAAAGAAGAAAAACAGATCGTGAGATCCGTTTTCCAGCAAATAAAAAAAAATATATTAAAAAAGGGACTCGGTTGGAACTAGAGTAAAAAACATTTACATCTTTATACCGACCAGGGCGTGTTTTTAAAAACCTCGACGGTACACGATAAACTTAAGCTCGCTCTTTAATCATCAATCAGATAAGATCAGATTCATTTATCTGTATGTACTGGCGAGTGTCAAGCTTTCTGCGTTCTGTCGGAAATCTCATCAAGTTCACTCGTTGACGACGGCGACGCAGTCAAGAATAAAACGGCGGTTGGGGGAAAAGAAGGAAAAAAAAGTTAAAATGTTTGTTTTTGCTCTCTCGGTCCTCTGTCTTTCCACGTATGGTGGTGATGTGATTCGAACTCGCCATCTCAGGACTACACGGTGTGTTTAAAGCAACAAACTACAAAACATGGAATTCAACAACCTAATCGGGACATTATTTTATTTGTCCGGTCAGCTAGCTAATGAGTTAGTCATCACATGATGCGATGTCATGATACCTAGGTGTTGCGATTCGTTTAATACTGTGATTCTCTGAGAATCATGATTTTATCTCCTGATGCAGAGAGAAAGACTGATTCTGTAAAATTCTTCCCCCAGATTTGTCATATTTTTAAGACCTTGAACCATAAAAAATAGTTTAAATAGCAAAAACTTGAAAGTTATTGAACACGAGTAATTAAATGTAGCCCGTTCCTCATAGCACTATTTCATCAAATACAAAAGTTTAACATTTAACTTCAAATTAAAATCAATGTAAGAAAAAAAAAAAACTATATTTATACCTTCACTGTCCTCCACCATAATTATTATTTCTCATCAAACTTGACCAATTCGGTGGAAACAGTGGCGTTTTACCGCCTCGAATTCTTGCACGTCTTCGCCTGGTGTGTTTCCAGACTATTTAGGTTTTGAGACGCAAACTTTAGACAAAGTCCAATCAGATGCTTTTTTTTGATAACATAACGTTAAGCTTGGGCACAGAACCGGTTACGTCCGGAGCTGATCAAGCTGATCGCCTGATGCGTCTCCATTATAAAATTTATAGATTATGTAAAATTTATTTTTTCTCAGCACAGAAAAAAATCACAAATTATAACCGAAACGAAGTTTTCTCCCCCTCCTCCAAATTTCCAAATAGTCCCGAGCATCAGTGCTTATTGATGCACGCAATAAGACGAAACAGTGCGAGTCAGCTGGTGCACCAGGGTCCGATTCCTCACCTACAACAAGTTGTGGTGGCGTAATGCCAAAGTCAGGACTGTACCAGCTGTCATTAGTCTGAAGTACAGTGTGTGTGTTTACATGCCTGGCTCGGCTCGAGCAGTAAACTCACTGATAAGGCGATGACTTTGACCGTGACAAAACTGAGCTCGACTACCAAACAACTTTTTTATATGAATAATAAATACATTAAAAAAATACATCGTTGCTGAAACTTCACACGTCGTGTCAAACACTGGAGAACACAACGTGTAGGATCACTGGAACATCCAAAGACAGGACGATTCCCCCCTCCCCTTGTGCCAGCCGGTAGCCACGTCGTGTTTTAAGAGCTGGCTTTTCCATGCAGGCTGTAAAACCTCGCTGGAGTCGTGGCCGGGTCTATTTTTCACCCAGTGGGACTTGATAAAAGTTCAGCATGTTGACAGAAACGGGCAAAAGAACCTTCAGAAGCCTGAAAGCCAAGTGTCAAGACATGGGTAAAAAAGAAAAACCTGGCACACGTGCGAGTGTGTGTGGAGTCTTCAAACTACAGCGCAAAGCTATTTAAGTGTGTGAGAAAAAAAAAAAAAACCGTCTGTAATCTTAAGGCTTGTAGTTTCTTCAGCAAGGAATTAATTAAAATTTTTTATAAATAATGGAATAAATGTTTTAAAAATCTACCAACTTTGAAATCTCTCAACACTAATTCTTTGACACTTCAAGCATCATATTTAAATAATAAATTCTCAGAAAAATAAACAAATATAAATAAAGCTAGTTTAACAAAACACCACAGGAAAAAGAAAAAAAAAAGTCACGGTTCAAGACGTACCTCGGTTTTTAAATTACAGGTTGGTGCATTATTATTATTTATTTTTATTTTCACAAAAATTTTGTTCATCATATAATTAAGTTGTTAACATGTAAACTTGTAAAAGGTGACAAACTGGCCATAATTACCTGAACACATTAGGATTTCTCAAATACACAAACCTGCATCTGGGTATCTGGTGCAAGAACAGCAGCAACAGCGCTAGTTACAGCTAGCAGTGCGAACAAGGGTTCTTTTACATAAGGGATATTTATATTAGTAAACTGTTTAAAACATTATTAGCACCTGGTGATGGCGTTGTTAGTAATTTTGCACGCTGGAGGACAAATAACTTCCCTGAGGTAAAATAAATAAATAAATAAATATTCTAGCTGTCCAAAATGGCCGCCTGGAAAATTTTTCAGAATTCAGCTCCATAGTGAAAATGGATTATTTTATGTATTTTATATATATATATATATATATATATATATAATAATAATTTAAAAAATAATTAAAAAAAAAAAAAAAAAAAACCAAGCTTGGGGTAAAAACATCCATTACATTCTGTTGTACAGGCAGTCCTCTTTTTTTGTATTTTTGGCACACTTAGCTTTCGCATGCTCAAGCAATGCTTAAACACCTTTAAGGGAACTTTTACATTAAGCACGTGTGATTAGCATTTCCAGGAACGATGGCTCATCCTCCTCACATTTTTGCTCTCTGTACTCGGGTGCACACTGTATTTTCACCCTCCAATACAGTAGGTGGCAGTATGCACCTAATTGGTTGGCGAGTCGCCACTAAACACAGACCGAGAATGTGAATCTTCGTGCTATGTCTAATATTAGCGATATTTTGGAAATAAAATGTCAAGAGCATTGACTTCCTATTTTATCAGCTACGACACTGTGTCAGAGACGCGAAGATTTCAGAGGAGTCGGGCGTCACTGATGGTCTTCAGGGACGATTGACTTCCGTATCCGATTCAATCCATGCCCGAGTATGTCGTATCCATCTCGAAAAAAAAAAAAAAACATCTTGCACCGTTGGACTCGGGCACGGAAACGATCCCGAGATCCTAATGTGAAATTCTCCAAGTAGAGATATCTCACAGGTATGGAAAGCTGATCCATGCCCAGGCACGGTACAGCACGTTCACACTACTGAAAAATGTACTGGATGTTTAATCGGTTCCGTGCCCATGTCCGTAGTGTGAAAGCAGACCAGCCATCTCTGAGAGCAAGCAGCAAGAATCCCAGCTCACGAACAAAATTCCTTAAAGAGTTTGGCTGCGATGACCGAATAAAACGGGCTGAAAGTCTTGCAAAACTTGATTAAAGGGCTTTTGACGCACTGACTTCAAGCCATTACGAAGTGTCTGATAACTTTCTAAAGTCTAAAGAGCAACCCAACCACAATCACACCGAGGCTCATAAAGCACCAGGAGAATTATTTTAATGGAACAGCACAGCTATACAATAAGTTTTGGGAAAAAAAAAAAAAAAAAAAAAAACACGGGTTGAGTGTTTGCTGCACACATCTGGTTTTTCACGTTATACCAGAACTCTTACAAAGAACTCATAGGCAAAGGCTGCTTGTTTCCCCCCCCCTGATTTTAACGTTTTTGCAAATGAGCACCGACTCCTATACGGCTTTATTTAATGCTTTTAAACTGTTGCTTAGAGTTACAGTACTGATCTCAATCAGTGTGACCAAACAAGTGTAACAGAATGAAGCAAGGCCCGCCTCGTAACGTTTGCGCATGATGCCTTGATTAATTCGCAAAAATTATTATTATTAATAATCGAAACATCACGCTATATGCAAACACGCTGTTGTGAGGTGATACTAGGGGGAGGAAAAAAACAAACAAACAAACAAAAAAAAAAAAAAAAAACTTATAGAACTGCAGCCACTTCCTGAAAAATACTGACAAGAAACAGGAAGCATTTCTGGTCAAAGTTAAAAGAAAGACTCCAAACTCGAACATCACAGTTCGCACGTTCCTTGGTTATCAAGTTTTTCACACCTTAAAAGATGTTGATTAGTTTTCTATTTTAAAACCCTTGAGCTATCCGGTTTCTATAGTATCGAAACACCTTCTGTAAGCATATGCTGATTAAAACACTCAGGGAAGGAGTCTCCAGTGTCGGTGCTGTGCTACAGTCAGAGGTAAAGGACAGAAGAGTTTACGCTTCTTGGTAACACATGGAGTTGCAGGCTGCAGCTTTTTTTTTTTTTTTGTCTTTCAGATTAAAATTGTGAACCTCACCAGGGAACGATGGCTTATTAGAGATGTTAATGATTACTTGATTAATTCAATGCTAATGAAAATGGAACTAATTATAAATGTATTCATTTCTACTCTAGTTTCTATGAAAATAGAAATTAATTGAAATCCGAGAACGTTCTTGGCTCCCGTGACTCTCAAATCACTTGGATGTTCTTTCAACCTGCGCCAAACTCGCAACGAACCGTCGCAAAACGTCTACGGCTTATAGACGGAGCATCTACGACACCTCGCGAATCGCTATGCATCGTCAAGACCCATGACAAATTTTCCTCAAACCCCCTACGCGTCAAGTCCCATTAGGAGCATGGGATCGTTTCAGACTACCCCAAAAGTCTGGCTCATTTAGATCCGTGCGAACGCCGTGAGAGCCGCGCTCGAGTACGCCGTATCTTTTTCCGATCGAATCAGAGTACATGAGACCGGTTTAGATCGCCGTTTAGACGTGAAGTCATCGTCTCCTACTTAATCTCGGCGTGTGCTGATCCCACACCCACATCTGATACAGTAGGAAGGCACGACTTTTTTTTAAATTATCATCGATAATATTAAACATAGCGCGAAGATTAACTTCCTCATCTTCTCTCGTGTTTAATGGCGGCTCACAGATCTAGTTGGTGCACACCGTCACCTGCTGTATCGGAGAGTCTAAACCCGCAAGCGTAACAGAGTACGAAGAGCAAAGATAACATACATGGGAGTGGGAGGATATGGATGGGGCCGCAATCGTTCCTGTGCACAAGTACACATCAACCGTGGCAGAAGAGATGTTTGAAGAACCGTAGCGGTGGTTATACCGGATTATAGTTTAATTTGATTATAATACTTTAATTTGAGCAAACGTTTTCAAAAAGGGACACGGAGGACCCGAAGAACTGCTACGATCCTAAAAAGATCTTACACACCGACTGAAAGAGTGAGTGGTCCGTCTACCTGCTGCTCAGCACAGGGATACACCCCACCCTGGAGACACATCCATTTCTGTGGCAGGGGGGACGGGTTGCCAGCTCAGAATGCATCTGAGCACATGGTGAAGGACTTTGGCTCAATGGTCGGAACAGGGCTCGAACCGGGGACCACCTGATTAGCAGTCCAACACCTAAACCCCCAAACCACCCGGACTCGAAACTTCCTGACTACCTTGCTGATATTTATTATTTAAGATTCGGGATCAAATTCGAGAACCTGGAAATGTCCACTTCATAACTACGCTGCACTGTTTAAAATAACAAAAAAAAATGTTTCACACATTGGAGGACCCGAAACCAGCCTGTCCAGCCAGATTTTGTCGCAAAACTGTCTGGACAGAGCTTAATGAAACTTTGGCAGTACTTTTTTTTTTACTTGGCATTCACCTGAAGTTAAACCAGTGACATGAATGAAATCTAAATGTTGAGTAGAAGTGAAGTCATGTGCTGGATTTATAAACTGCGGGCGCATCTTAAATTGACCGCGGGACAGAATTTAATGACACTATTTAGATACTCTGCCTGAAGTTTAACCTGCACCATAAGTGAAATCAACATGTTGAGTAGAAGGGAAGTCATGAGCAGCCATGTGCCGGATTAGAAACCCGCAAAGTTTTAATTAGAACTTACTGGGTAAAATAAGTAAACAAGTCAAGTGATACAAATAAAAAAATGTAAGGTTGAGTATGAATAAGTTAGAGTGTTCTGCATTACAGAAAGACAGGTCGACATGCACCTGGGCTTCATCATGAAATAATAAGATCACTGATTACATTAGATTTTTTACTATTTAAACCTTTTGACTATTTCTACAAACTCATTACACATCAAAAAAGTGCCATGCTGCATTTCATGATTAGATTTAATTACTTATTATCTATCTTAATCTATCCCAGGAGACTGAGGGCATGAGGCAGGGTGCACCCTGGACGGGGTTGCCAATCCATCACAGAGCATACATGCTCATTCACACACTAATTATCTTGTAATGTTTAATAACCTGCATGTCTTTGGACTGTGGGAGGAAACCGGAGGACCCGGAAGAAACCCACCAAGCACGGCAAGAACATGCAAACCCCACGCACACAGATGCCGAGGCGGGAATCGAACCTGGACCCTCTGTCCGACCAAGTTAGTTAAATTTAATGACATGAAATCAGAAGTTCTCAGCTTTGATGAATTTTTGTATTTCTCACTGAAGGAGTTTATAAAGTCAGCACTGAGACATCACGTGCTGTACATCTAAGGAAGGGTTTATTTTAATGTAGTTTATCTCAGAGTGCACCGAGGCCTCGCATCTCTTCAGCACACGTTAATAAGCAGCGTGTAACCGCTTCACGTTTTCAACTTTTCCTCCCCTCCATACACACACAACACACGTCTTCTTTCACGTCTTTGACGTGTGCTAGCCAAGTTGGCTCCCAGGCACATGCTACAATCCTCATTTTCGGCAGGCCAGTTATCCGACGTGACACCCTGTCACACGCCGTGCACACGCACAAACCCGCACGGCAGCGCGTTCACGTCGCTCAAAGTCAACTTTATTTCACGTGTCCACGCGCGTGCAGAATGATTTCCATTAAAGTTGTCATTTTTTTTTTCCAATCCGCTCAAACACCTAAAGTACACCTGTGAAAGAGACAGAGAGGGTTGGAAACGTGTGCACGAACATTTAAACCCCAGGACGTGTAAAGAAACACGACAATGCCGGATGTTTGCGTGAAATAAGGTGTTTGAGAGGCTTTTTGCGGAACTAGGCCACACTAGCATGTAGCTTAGCATGTAGCTTAGCAGCTAAGTAACTTTTACAGCGTTGTTGCAACAGGTTGTTCCTGTGTCTTTGGGGTTTTGGTTTTTTTTTTTTTTAAGAAACTTTAAACAGGATAGTTTTTTTGGGGAGGGGGGGGAGAAAGTTTCTTCCGCGTGCACGTCGACCCGCGCCTGCCTCGTGCACGTGCGTGTTTTTTTTTACCCCCCCGGATTAAGTCTTTTTATAATCTGCACAAGTTAGCCCGTTAGCTAGCTAAGTTAACTAGCTAGCTTAGTGTGAGTGTGTGCGTACAGGAGGGTTGCTGCGCCGCTTTAAAACAGAAAAGTTCACTCCTGCGAGGAAAGAAAAACACTTCCGTGTCCTTTAACACCCGCGCTCGCGCTGCACGCATAACTTCACGTTACCTGTCTCGCCCGGTGCAAAGCGTCGGCGAAGCCGTCTGTCTTCATCCCGGGCTGAGCCGCCGCCTGTGCCGCCTGCGCTGCTGCTACCGAGGCCTGTCCCTGCGCCAGCTCCGCCATCATCATCATCATCATCATCCTCCTCCTCCCTCCTTCTCGAGCACCACGGCGGCAGCTCACGCGGCAACACGACGAGCGCCGAGCGAGGCCGACCCCGGAACCGGAAACACCACACTGCACGCTCACAGTCAGCGCTAGCCGGCTAGCTAGGCGCTAAATAAATAAATTAATTAATCAACACTTTATTGATTAATAAAACTGAATTTCATCCAAAACACGGACACATTATAACCCATATTTACTTACACACATATATATATTAAAAAACAAACATTTAAAAATGTTACAACTGAGTCAATCAAAACTCAAGGATAATTGAAGGATAATGTGTTTGTTTTAATTAGTTTTTTCATTTTCTTTCTTTGTTTTTTAAATCTACAACATAGATTTAAAACAACATAGCCAAAAGTTCGTGACTCCCTGACCATCACATCTACAATAATAAACAAAAGTCTTGTTTTTTTTAAATACAAACTTAATTGATATTTTATGACTAATTGTCATACATCAACTTAATTGATGTTTTATGACAATATTCAGTTATTGAATCGGTACAAAAAACATGTTTTGAATTTGTATATACACTATGCTAGCATCAGTACCTGGTGTTGATGGTTAAAGAGTTTGTAGAAAGCTAAAAATGATCTTATGAGCTTTGATGTTATCAGTGATATTATTATTATTTCAGGTTGAAGGCCACGTACATGTCTGCCTGTCTTTCTGTATGGCAGAACTCTCTGTCTAACTCATTAATACAAAGAAATCACATTCTATAAGGATGAGTATCTTACACCTTGTTTACGCTAAGTTGTACTTCTGCTGTTGTCAGCCAAATTTACTCCCTGTTCAGTAATCGGAAAGTGAATCACAGATGAGAAATTAAAAAAGTAGATCGGATAAAGGTTACGTTTTGTCTTAAAACGACTACAGTGCATTAAAATTCACTTATACCACTTCAGAGCTGTTATTTCAGCAGTGAAAAATATTCAGTTTAGTTTTTCTAATTAATATCTATTGGTGCAGGTGTGTGTTTACCTTGAGCAAGTATATAGCTTATTAGTAGCTTATTTTAAAGTAGATTATTAAATCCAGAAAATAACTATTCATACTTTTACTCATACTAAAAGAACTATTCATACTTTTATTTTAGTATATATAATTTTTTTTTAAGTATATATACTTTTATTTATGGTGCAGGTTAACCTTCAAGAATACTTTTGCAGAACTTAATATATACACTACCGTTCAAAAGTTTGGGGTCACTTGCAAATTTCTTTGCTTTTGTTTAGTGATTTATTTTCTACATTCTACAACAATACTGGGGATTTCAAAAC
>JAQMYJ010000017.1:3173918-3198999 GCA_030014305.1 Clarias laeviceps
TCAGCCTTTACAATGTAGAAAGAAATAAAAATCAGGAACCATCATGGAGTTAGAAAGTGACCCCAAACTTTTGAACGATATATACCTTGTTTCTTTTGTTTCTTTCTTTGTTTTCAAATCTATAACATACGACCATCACACCCACAGCACTGTGCAAATTTTTTTTTTCTGTTTTTACTACAAACTTTGTTATTGATGTAAGTCCTCAGAAGAACTGTGGATGGTTCTACAGGATGATCATTTAAACTTAATAGCTAATTTCCTTATAGAACTGCACATTTCAGAATTGTAAATGACATTTTGTACCTGACTTTGAGGGGCCTCAAAGTGTTGAAACATCAAAAGCTAACTTTGTTTCATTAATTACTGTTTATTGGGCTTTATCTCACTCACTCATCATCTATACCGCTTTATCCTGTATACAGGGTCACAGGGGGCCTGGAGCCTTTCCCAGGAGACTTAGGGCACAAGGCAGAGTACACCAAGGACACCAAGCGGTACACACACACGCTACGGGCAATTTGGGAACGATAAGTTAGCCAAATCTGCATGTCTTTGGACTGTGGTAGGAAACTGGAGTATGTCCCCATGCACACAGACCCAAGGCAGGAATCGAACCCGGACCCTGGATGTACAAGGCGACAGTGTTAACCACTACACTACCATGCCTACGTTTTTTTTTTTTTTGGAAGCATCCTTGCTTTACAGCATTTATTTGCAGGTTTCTTTTGCCCTGTACTGTACATGTAGTTCTTGGAACTGTTACTACAACGTTGGAAGTAAACAATTCTCTAGAATGCATTTGAACAATATACTGTACTTCACTGGAACTATGGGGCCTGGACATATTCCAGCATAAAAATGCTCCATGTGTGTAAACCCAGTTTCATGAAGTCATGCTTTGAAGAAATGTTCAGAGTCAAAGAACTTGAGACTCCTGATCAGGGCCCTGACTGTACCCAAGCCCACTGACCAGCTTTGGGATGAACAGGACCTGAAGCCGCCTTGAAATCACTTCAGTAATGCTCTTGTTACAGAATGATCACAAATCCCTTAGGTCATGCTCCAAAATCTAGTAGAAAGCCTTTCCAGAAGACTCAAATCAAAGGGAGAATATATCTGGAATGGGATGTTTGACAAGCGCATAGGGGTGTGATGAGCACAATCTTTTGGTCATATTTTTATATAAAGTTTCTTTGAATTTAAGATGCACTTTTCAATAATGTTCTTGGATTGATTGTGCAGGCCAACCTACAATTTGATATGTCACTTTGGTGTTTTGATAAGTCCTGTGTTGTCACTGTCCTTTTTAATAAGTAAAGAATCTTGAACCGTCTTATATTCCACTTAGACCACAGCGGTTCACTTTGAAACGAATTAAAGAACAACTCATTGTACTTTGAAACCTTTGTAGTTACATTAAATGTTGTTACATTCCATTACATCATCCATTAGACTAGATAGTTCCTGTTGTCACTTGCACTATCGCAGCTATAAACTGTCTTATGTTATAACAGCTGTAAAGGGGCTATAAAGTGGTGTTAAAGTTCATACGACAATACAGCTGGTCATGTTAATTATTTAAACCTATTGTTTGAACTGTATGATCTATAATCTCAAGCCATTTTTATTGGCACTGTAGACATGCTGCATGAGCCGATTTGTTCACAAAATCTTTATCAAAATCTTTATTTTGTCCCAAGATCTGCTTTACGCTGTAGTATCTATTTAAGAAGCAGTTATAGAGGAGCATCATTAGGTCATCTTTTAAACATGAGGTGGATTGTAAATATTAAATAATTCTGCATTACATGATACATATTTGCGCCAGATGTGCCCTTTTGTAAATCATAAAACAAAAGAAAAAAAATAATTAAAGACTATAAAGTTTCTGTGAACATGATACTCTTGTAGACCGTCTGCATTTAGAGGATGAACTCATTCGGAGGTTCCCCTTATCCTGCACATGTGCAAATGTCTAACATTGAACATCTGGAGGACTTCGAAGTATTTTTGGAAGTGGTGCAAGTAAAATGTGTTAAAATAGGTGCAAATCTGAAGTCTGTTTATGCAAATTCCACATGGCCTTTGACTTCTGGATTTCGTTCACCCTGCGACAGGGAATATGAGCTTTTGGCATGTGGCATTAAAGTTTTACAACTACAAATGTCCTGCAGTTACACTGAATATTGTGAGAAACATCAGGATCAAGCTGAGGAAAGGAATCTTTAGCTCGTAGACCCCAGAGTACAGTACGTAAAAGTGATTTTAAAATGATGAACAGGCAAAGGGATAAAGGTTTTAGTGAAAAATATATATATATAATGATTTTCATAGCCATGCCAAAGGGTGTAAGACATTAATCATGTAAAAGTTATGCATGTGGAGTTGACTCATTTTTGCTTCATCATGCATTGTGCATGGTGCGATTATATGAGCAAAGCAGACAGTTATGTTTTCCTTTCCCTGTTAACCCCAGGCACTTTGTCACTTCCAAAAAACACAGACAGGAAATGAATCACGGGGTTGCCCTTACCTCTGCCTAACTCACACATTCAGATAAAACCTCCATTTTAAATGCGACCTGTGCTTGGATATTACTAACATGTGGCTCTTTGTTGAACTCCAGCTCTGGAGCAGGTGGGGCTGCAAAGTCAAATCCTGGCATCAAAGAGCTTGTCGCAACCGTTAGGAACCGGTTCAGCTGGAATGATGATTTAAAGCAGGTGTGAGAAGGGCAGACGTGGTGAGAAGAAGGCCAGCAGGACAGGGAAAACTGCACATCAGTAATCGTAGACGTTCTCAGGGCAGTTAAACATCGGTACAGGGCTGATCAGGTGTCGCACAACAAAAGACTGTAATGCAAATTCATGAATAATCTGCATGTGCGTATTAACAGATGGGTGAAGGTCTGCGTTGAGTGCATGAGTGTTTCAAGACATCTGGGATGGCTGCCAAACCACAATAAAAAAAAACTTTCACTGCCTAGAGTGTGGGCCTGTCAGCTCCAGACAGACATAATAAGAGATATAATGAAATTTTACGAATGGTGACCTACTGAAAAGCGCTTTGCATCATAGAAACCGAAACACAGCATTCTCCAGATCTGTGGTTGAATGTGCTGGTTTGTGGTTAATGATTAAAAGTCAATCTAGCAATCGTAAAAGTGCAAAAGTCGATAGAAAAAAATTATGATTTGTGATATTGTCATACACTAAACATGCAAGATCCTACATTTAGAGCAAGGTTGCCAGATGTGTGTAAATTTAGCATCTCGCAGGTTCTTCAGTGTTACTAATGAATACAATTCTTTGTTTTTTATAGGCAATTCTTTGGTATTATTTGGTACAACCAATTATTTGCTTTCTTTGCTTAATATACCAATATACCAACACTGAAATATATTTCAGTAAGTCATACAATATATATACAGTACTGTGTAAAGGTCGTACTATCTGTAGTACAAATGTATATGTGATATGTGTTTATCATGTCTGCATTATTATGTACAATACCGATCACATTAAAAAAGAAGAATATTTGCATGCCTTTAAAGAAACTTGTTACCAGTTTTCAGTGGAAACCCAAAAAACGCTTAATCTAGACACCTTTGCATAAAAATAGAAAGGAGCAAAGTTACATGTGACAAAGTTACCAGAAAAACATATTATATCCAGGATGTTCAGTAAATATGTACAGTCATGTGTAAAAGTTAGTGCTCCCTCCTTTAAGTTTGTGATTTTTGTGTAAAACATAATAAAACTCATCGAATCATAGCAGGTCTCAGTATTGGGCAAATCCAACCTCAACAACAACATATAGCTTTTTTCAGCGTGACATTATTTATATAATGAAAATGAAGGCAAAAAGGGTGAAAAAAGCATGTGAGCAATACTAATTACCCCCTTACTGCTTCCACAGGATTTAAGGGACCAAGTGGCAGCCAGGTGTTGCTAATCATTAGCCATTGATTAATTAAGCACCAGCAGGTGTGCAGACATCTATAAAAGGAGAAGTTTTGTAATTTGCTAGTCATTAAGGTCTGTTAACACAATGTGAAGAGAGAAAGACATAAGCAATGCCCTTAAAGAAGCAACAGTTACTGAAGATCAATCTGGAAAGGGTTATAAAAACATTTCCAAACAATTTGAGTTTAACATTCTACAGTGAGAAAAATTACTGACAAGTGAAAGACATTCAAGACAGTTGCCAATCTATACATTCACCACAAGGTCACACCATGCAATACAGACCCTACAGGCATCACCGAGCATTTTAAATGTCCATGACATCACAATTAGAAGAAGACTGAAAAAGTACAGGTTGCTTGAAAGGGGTGCCAGGAGAAAACTTATTTTGCCTAAAAATAACTCTGAAGTTGGCAAAACCGCATCTGAAGGCTTCTGGAACAATGTCCGACAAAAAGATAAGCCGAAACAGTTGTTTGGTCTTAATGCCCAGTGCAAAAAGCCAAGCAGTATTTTAGCAGAAACACCTCATATCCACTGTCAATCATGGCAGTGCAGGGTTGACGTTTTGGGCTTGTTTTTGAAGCCACAAGACCAGGGCACCTTGCAGTCATGAACTTATCTGTATACCAGAGTATTCTAGAGGCAAATGTGAGGCCGTCTGTCTGACAGCTAAATCTTGGTCGAAATTCAGTCATGCACATCAGAATGGCTGAAAAATGAAATAATTACAGTTTTGAAATAACCTAGTTAAAGTCCAGACCAATCAAAATGCTGTGGCAGGACCTTGAGAGAGCTGCGCATAAGCCAACTTCCAAACACCTTAATGAACTGAAGTGATGTTGTAAAGAAGAATGGGCCAAAATGCAGCGAGAGTCTGATAAAGTCATACAGGAAACGATGACTTCATGTTATTGCCGCTAAAGGTGGATCTACAAGCTAATGAATCATGGGGGTGTTTAGTATCGCCCATATGTTTATTTTGTTTTCGGCCTCATTTGTATATTCACATCATCATAATAGTGATGTTTGTACAGTATGTTGATTGATTGATCTTAAGTAAATCAGAAGTACCACTTTGCTTACTCCTGATGATGTACTGTATGCAGCCATTTTAATTTGACATCACCTACAGTACTGAACTCAGAGGAACTCAACGGTGAGAACAACATGCCAAGGTCCAAAGAAAGTTTCCTGACATGAGATGGCATTTTCATTGTATTTCATTGTCTAAGGTTGGGAATTCTATCATGACCTCTAGTCAAATGCAGCTTTAGTGCCTGTACAGAGAAGAATCTTGATGCAAAATGGCGGCTCTTCCTAAGATGGCAGTGTGGCTTGACCGTAATCTGGAACAGTGTTAGCTCGAAAAATTACATTGGTTCACGGAAAAATTGTTTCTCTTCTTTTGGTCTTGATGGCAAGCATTAGGATTTTTTTTATTTATTTAAAAAACTAACGGACAAGAAACAAGTGAGATAAACTACACACACGTGACAGTAAAGGTCAGACATACAGTAAGTGTGGAGCCGAAATTAAACAAGTCGGCTATTGGAATGTAACCCGAAGCCTGAGGAAGGTGAGCGCAAATCCTACATGAAGCTCTTTATTATATCTTCATTTTAAACTTCTGAGATAATCATATACATGCAACACCATGACATGTGTCATCATGTTACACTTGCGTTGTTAACAACACTGGGAGATTTCTTTGGGATATCTCTCATGAAAATGTGATTCATCGTTTTCGGTCAGTATGAACGGATTATATAATCACACCAACACTGTATAGTATATGATCATCATTGGAGAGGCTTTACATCACATTACAGGTATCACAATGACCAACAGCTTACTGTAACCCTTTGATGAATAAATTATTTGCACACATATCCAGATTCTTTTATGTATAAAAATACATTCAGTACCAGTCAAAGGTTTGCACACCTTCTAATTCAATGTGCTTTTTTATAGATATTTTCTACTGTATGTACTAGAACAAGACTGGCGATTTCATAACTATGAAATAACATACAGATTTTGTTAATTAAGTACTAACAACAACAGTCAGTTGTCACAAATACATAAATTCTTATGCCAAATAGTCAATAAAGAAAAAAAAAATAACTAAAGAAGTTTGTGTTTAATAAGTTTTATATATATATATATGGTATATAATAATATAATGGTATATAATAATAACCATCCATAAATGTTCACTGGCATAATAAAAGCTGTTATTTGGAAAATGCTTTAATATAAAAGGAATAATGCTCTTCAAGATGGGAGGAATGTCAATGAAATATTACTGAAGCAGACAATATAATACATTGCAAGGATCAAGTTTTAACGACATACACAGTTACAATTTCGGTCAGTACAGTAGTTATTTATTAACTAAATCCGTGTAATACTAGTGTAGAGAAACCCATAAATTCTATGGATTTAAAGAAATGCTGATTAAATGTAGATATTCAAACATATATACTGTATGTTTACTAATATAAACATGTAAGCATTAGTAAACATTAGTAAACATGCTGTAGTTAGGATGCCGTATAATTGAATGTAGTGCTTAAATATGTATTATTTATTTATATGTATTGTACTAAATAAGTTAAATTATTATAAATCCATTTAAACATTAAATTACAATCATGCACTATAGATTATAACTGTATGATATGTAATATTATAACACACAGGAACATTGTGTGTATGCATAAAGGTGTATCCTTTAATCCAGAAAATTGCTTCATCTGAAAATGTGTTGAGGTTTTCATGCTGTTATTGTGAATTCTTTCTCATTGTGAAGCGATCAAAAACAATACACTACATTCTCAAAATACTTTCTCTGTCCTCTGTGTCTCTCGTTATCTTTCTTTCCTTTCCTTCTCATCTGTTCTTCATCCAACCCCCCAGCCACTTTGCTTTGAGTCTGTACTTTCAACGACTCAATTACGCAGGGACCCCGTGGTGAAAATTACAGATGTTTTTCCATCATTTCTCTCTTTCCGCTGGGACGGCTTGACCACTCCCTGCTGTCCATTCCTTCCTCCCCCCCTCTCCATCCCTCTCTCTCCCTCTCCATCCCCTACCTCTCATACACTTACTCCCCACCTGTCATGTTCTTTTCCTTGCACTCCCCATATGTAGAAGTTATTGTGTTGCTATCAGTGACTGCGATGAAATAATGGGTAAATGGACTTGTTTGTGCAATCCTCCCACCATGAGCTGAGAGCAAAAGGGGGAAAAATACACAAGTGAGACAGAGAGAATTTCAGAAAGCATTGTCCTTTACAACTGTCTTTTTCTTGTCATTACTGCAAACATCAGTGAGCGAAGCTCAGCAGGCGATGAGAGGTTTCCATTCGAATGGAGCTCAAATAACACTCACTGCAAACATGTAAATGTTAGGAGAGACAAAATGCTGCATCTGACAGAAACAGAGTTTAAAACCGTAATGTTTTAGCAAATCTGCATTTAAGGTTCAAGTCTAGTGACCAAAAGGTTGTGTTCAAATCCCTTGGCTCTGAGTGAGCTAGATAACAAACAAATAAGCACTATATGCAAGTCCCTTGAAATTAAAAGGCTTTTAATTTTATCTTCAATGAACTTCAATGAACATTAAAATATCCGGTCCTTAATAGATTTTTAAAAAAATGTTTAACCTATCTTAAAAATGTGACACTTTATATAGAACTGTACTATGCCATGTCATCAGCATATAAATGAATAGAGATATTAAAAAACTGGATTAAAAACTCAAGGGAAGCATGTAGAGCTAGAATAAAAAGGGGACTAGAATGGACCCTTGAGGCACCCCACTGATAAAGGGAGTAGAAATAAGCCCCTTTATCCCCAAAAGGCAAAATGTTTTTTTTGAATACATTAAATAACATTTAAAAAAGATTTTAGTCTTTAGATTTTAAATCTTTTTATGTCTACTTAATTTCTAAACACCATTGGCTCACAAGTCAAGGCAAGGGCAAATCTTCTACTTCTACTGTAACAATAATGTGAATAATGAATAAATATAGTTTGTAAAAGTGATTAAGTTCATGTATTAAACATTAGTTACTGTGAAAAGCCATAAATGAGTTCCTTTGTAAAGGGACATGTTTATAGCATATCATTAGGACATTTTGTCAGTATAACCATGATGACTTTATTGCTCTATTTTATTCCATAGTGATATTAAATAGACTAGCTCTATTGTTTAAATCTTACAATTCAATAATGATTCCCCAGACAATTTAAATGTATATGTGATTGCTGGATTCGACTGCAAACTGTATGCTAGACACTCCTGTTTAAAATGTGTTAATATTTAACACAGGGAAATGGAAATGACTTAAATTAGGTTCTACACTAGGATAGCATTAACCTGGCAAAGTTTTTTTTCCCTATATGTATTCCATAAATGCAAGTTCTGTAAACACACCTCCTAATGACATACTGACCATTAATAACTAAAAGGGTGGGTTAGAGTGCACACATCTAAGGTACAGGGCATCACCTTTAACCCACTCGGATCAGAGCTTAGACCCAGCCAGCCTCTCAGCCTCCACTGACGAATACAGAAAACAAATCGAAAGACATAATGAGGGCCCCAGCAAACAAAGCGGCGGCCCCCAGGGTGTGGCTCCAATACAGAGGCTGCAGAGAGCCAAATAAATCTATTGACTCGGATCAATATGCTACATTACTGACACGCCTGGGGAGTGTGTGCTGTGTGTGTGTAGGGGAGGGTTTGTGTCCAAACATGACGAGGCTGGTTATGGCAAGACAGAAGCTTTATTATACGCAGTTTGACACTCAGAGATCACATTTCTACTCACCACTGCTTGCTCTTAGGCCGTTTGGTCGATTGCTCTAAAGACGCAGAGCCTCTATTGAATTTGGCTTTGGTTTGTTCCGCAAGTGTGATATTTAGGTTAACCTGTTAGAATAGAATCAAATAAAAATAATATTTTATATTAATATTAAGTCCTCCTTATAGTTACTGTATATAGTGACTATAAAATAGCATCACAAACTTAAACATAATTATTGATATGCCTATGAAGAGTGTGTTTATTTAAAGGAAAAACAATCAAGATTCTTTTTTTTTTTTTCTTAAGTATCAATTACATTTTTGCTCATTTGATGTGAGAGATTTCTTATCTAGTAAGTTCAAGTAAGTTAATCCACTTGTTCTGATAAAAAGCTATTGATTGAGCACACACTGAGCAGGGTTGGAGTGTGAAAGCACATTGACAGATAAAGCTCAGGTTGGTGCAAAAGCACTGTAACCCGAGAAGAGCCGAGCGCCCCAACTAGGCTTGAGGCGGCAGGCAAAATATTTCAATTTTTCCATCAATATTTTATCACACACTCGCCGGAAAACATACACACTGAGGATTTGACCGTAATGGCCCCCCCATCTGTTTATGGATCTGGCACAGAGATTAGAAAGGGGTGCATGTGATGCCCTTTGACAGCGACAGACGCCCAGAGATGGCTTTACGTCATACATACTGTCAAGGAAGCACTGTTTTTTTTTTTGTCTTTCTTTTTTTTCAATGCATTCAGTGACCTTCTACAAAGACTATGTAAATGGCCCACAAATGTTAAATGGCGTATGAAATTAGGAAAGCCTGACATGGTAGACGCGTGCTCTCTCCAAGCTTTTTATCGGTTCATCATTTTATAAAACATGGATCTTGGTGTAATTGAAACCGAATGATTGCTTAATTGAATCGTGCCAAAGTGGGCGCAGTCGACTTGCAAGAACGCTTGCATTTTTATAAAGCTGGGGATGTTAACCAAAGCCGCAAAAACGCATTAGCGCAATGCTTTAACAACGTCGATCTCTGGTGTGCGCGCTATAAATCCAGCAGACAGGACAAAGAACGTGAGCTCATTGTCTAGCTCAGACCCATTAGTACACGCTCCATCCAAACCTCTAGGGTTACTTAACACGCCTAAGATTTAGGCAGCATAGTCCTGCATTATAATCATAATCACAACATAGATTTACTCAACGGATCCCCTGGAAGATTAGTAAGTATCGACTAAAAGTACTTAGCGATGATCAAATATTTATAACATCGAAACAGGTTATGGTTTTAAACTTTAAAGTGGATCACAAAAAAAATAAAAAAATTAAATTGGGAAGTACGTATTTCTTTCCACTTTGTCTGGACGGAATTGTGCTTTAAACCTGAATGAGAAAGCCTGTAGAGCTCCCATGCTGGGTTAAGGTTTTATGTTACTCTAATTGGTTTTAACTGACCTGCTGACCTGCTCCTGCCATTGTTCATGTACCTTTGTAATGATGTCTGATGTTTATAATAAGGGGCAATGAAGCAGCGAGGCAGATGGACACAGAGGAGTCACTTATTTAGGAACATATTTAGGAACAAAAAATGGCTGCAGATTTATTTATACCCCAGTAGTTTTATACTCTCGAATCTGATTGGTCAGAAAATAATTAGTTAATTAGTTTTCTGGAATAGTCGCTTGGGCAAAAATCCCAGCTGCAAAGGAATTCACAGGTTAAAATTAATTTGTTTGCTTTAAAAGTTGTGAGTTGTACCGTGGATGTGCCTCACAGAGTGAGGTTTTTGGCAAGGAGACAATTATTGAACTTCCTTTCTGAAAGGGTCCAAAATGTCAGCAGTCAAGAAGTAAAGAAAAGAAAAAGATAAAGAAAAAAAACTTCAATCAATCAAATTTATCATTTACTCAGCAATAAATAAAACTCATATACCCTTTTATCCTGTATACAGGTCTGTGGAGGGCCTGGAGCCTATCCATCACAAGGCACACACACATAAACACACTCACGTTTACACACATTTGGAACGCCAATTAGCCTAATCAGCATGTCTTTGGACACACTAAGCACAGAGAGAACATGCGAACTCCATGCACAGAGACTGAGGCGGGAATCAAACCCTCGACCCTAGAGATTTACATCAATTTTATCTGCTTTCTTTAGCATTAGCAATACAAGTAGCACCTCGACATACACATTGAATCTGTTCCGGAGGCGAATTCTTAAGGTAAAATTTTGTATTGTGAAACGCATTTTGCCATAGGAAATAACATAAATGCAGATACAGTAATCCGTTCCAGCCACCAAAAATATTACCAATATTACCAATTTACAACACTATAATCATATTTTTCAATGAAACAATCAAAACATTTAGAAAAAACATGTAAATGAAGTATGAAAGTATGAAATAAATAGACTTTAAACCTCACTTAACCTTAATTTATGATTCCTCTTGGCACAAAAACCAAACTGAAAGTGGCTCAGGTTTACCATCCATGCTAAAATTCTTGGGACCCATGGTACTACAGTATGTCTTTACTAAATCTTGCAAAAAAAAAAAAATGCAACAAAACCCACAAAAAATATCTAAAATCACTGACGCAAACAAATTTTGAACGTCTCCCACGTCCGGTTCGTTTGCTTGTATGCGAGTTTTAGTATTTTATAACTTTTCGCCTGCTAATGTTTTGTAATATCCTGTTAAGACAGTATACTGTAATTTAATACTGTAAGTTAGTTTGCCTACGTTGCAGAGTGACGCTGAGTGCCATGCAATGTTTGGTTTAACAACATGATAACATGCTATTTTATGCTAATCCACTTTTAACCTGTTAGCATCCTTAAAATATGGTTCTAGTCGTTATATTAGCCTGAGCAGCTCAAAGATAAAAAGAATATCTGCTCATACATTGACTGTCTAAAAGTAGCATTGAGTAAATCTACAGGTTGGAGGATTTGTTCAGTATGGTGCAAGTTTGTCTATCTACGTGGCACGTCTAGTCTGGCTGACTAAGCAGCAGTGACGAGACTCTGGTTTCACAAGCGACGTGCAGAACAATAGCAGTCTTTATACTCTAAAGGATCATTGCAGGCATACAGAGAGATTGAAGAGCTCCCATTAGTGCTCATTCTGTATGACAACTTGAACTATTCATGTCCTTTGGTTGTGTCCCGGCCCCCTGAGGACACCACTTAATGAGAGATAGCCGGCCAAAGGTCAAGCATGATTAAATCCATTGGGTGAGTCTCACCTTTTTCATACCTGGCCTGACAGGTAGCGCCGTCTCGAGCTACCGTTTCAGCCACGTGAGACAGGGCTTGGCACAGAGCAATTTTTTCCCCTTGCTGTCATATTGTTAGACTTCCTCCTTGTGACAACCAATCGCCTTGATGTCATCTGACTTCCTTTCTATTGTGGAGATCAAACAAGAGCTCGGGACTGCTTTCACAAACCGGGTCAAGACAGCAGAGCTGAGGCGCTTTATCCCACATAGGATGTATTATTATTACTAGCTCAAGCTGTAGGATTCAGGGTTGGAAAATACTTCGGTAGTTTTAACCTGTTACTATGCTTAAGTATTATTTTGTGTACATTACATGAGTATTATCAAAACTGAATATTCATATTCCTTCATTTACTCCTTATATTTTTACTTAGACTAGTAAAAAACGCCAATTTGTCATAAGCTGTTTAATACCTTCAGTTAAAAGATTTGAACTGTTTAGTACTTTAATACATTTAAAAAGTAACAACATTTTGACTTAGACTTGTGTACTCTTTTAGCTGAAGACATTTTTTAATTGAGTAATGTTTTGACATTTTATGCATAATTTGCTCTCCATTTATTTTAATTAACTTTTAGAAAAAACAAATACATATTTTTTTTTCGGCATAATTTCCTTGTTTTCCAATACACTTACTTTAACAAGCTTTCGTATTCTCTCATTAATTAAAAAATGTTTTATGCTGAGCTGCAACCCACGAATGCTGCTTTCAGGGGACAGACAGGTGAAAGTCTGATGGAGTGAGATCAGGACTATAGTGAGGACACTTTAACACCTCAAAACAAAGTTTTTGCAGGGTGTTGAAAGTGTAGACTGAAGTGTGTGGACATGCATCGTCCTCTGTGTTTAATCTGAAGTTTAGTCCTCAGCTCTTCAATAAGCGTCTCACTGTAACGAGCGCTGTTGATTGTTGAACCTTTTTCCTGATAATGTTCCAATACTTCTGGCCCTTGGGAATCCCAGAAAACTGTAAGCGTCGATGAATTTTCAAGCTGATGGTCGACTTTTGAACTTTTTCTCGGTTGATGATTGAGGATGTTTCTGTTTCATACTCTGCTGTTTACTCTCAGGCTCGTAGTGATGAATCTGTGTCTCGTCAACAGTAATGATTCTCTTTAAGAAACTTTCACCTTCCTTACAGTGTCGCTCCAAATTCTGTTTGCAGATATCCAAACACTTCAGTTTATTTCATGAGTTGTATTGGCACCAGTGGGGAATCCATTTTTGCTTGCACCGCAGTAACAAATGAACAGGTGTAACACGTTCACATCTGGACAGCAGTGACTGGGGAACAGCAGCCTTGAACACAAAGCGCTGATAAAACAGTACGGCCGACAGATGTTTTAATGTTACGGGAATTAATTTAATATAAATATAATATATTTATAATATAATTAATTTATAATATTATATATAAATATATAATTTTTGCTCATCCTCGTATTTCCAGCCCTGGATGTGTCTGGATTTAAACGTTTCTAATACTTTGAGGAAAAACGTTAACAAATAAACGTTATCCGTTATAAAGTACCACTTTATTGAGCATGACATTAACGTATTCAAGTTAAGTTATAATGTAACAACAAGGCAAGCAAAATTTTTATTCGATTTTGGGTCTTAATAACAGTAAAAATTTTGGTAGATCTTTTTAATAGTGCAACAACTCAAAAGGCAAACAAACAGAAACTTGAGATTTTCTCTGTTTATTTTTTTATTTTAGGCTTTGAGGCGAGCATGAATCTGTCTAATCTCCCATTCCAAAGACAAAATCAACGGGTTTGGAAATTCTAAATGGAGTTTGTCCAATTTCCATTTGATTGTCGTCACTTGTAGAAGACCCAAACTATAAGGGTTTAGAGAAAGTTTATAGTGAAATACTTCAGGTTGCTGTGAGGTGTATGCGTGTGTGTGTGTGCGAAATGCATACTGCTGAATGTAAACAGAATGTTCCGGTTTGGTGTTTGTTTGATTGCCATGGAAGGGACCTTATTAGAGTCAGCAGGGGGGCTCCTGGTCCTGGTTCTAAGTGCGGTGCGGAAAAGTACCCAGAGACCACCTCGGGTACGGCTAATGGAACGGAGTGAAGAGGTCGGCATAGAAGAGAGCATGTAAGTGTATGTTGAGGACAGTTTGGTGGACAGTAAGAGGCTTGGCGAAGTTTAAGATGTCATTTCGTCGCGGTTTTTGTCCACTATTTTGTCACTGTCTCATGACGAGTGGGTTGATGGCTGGATACATTTCATTCTGCTCTAATGTTCAGAACACCTTTTGACCTTCTTTTGTGTCATGCTTAGTTTTAGAAGTACAGATTAATGATATATTTATATATTAGACGTATCTGATGAAAAAAGATATTTTAAAAAATAATGCATGGTGACATGATAATATTTTGAGCTTGAGCACATCTGGGTACCGAATCATCTTAAAATGTTTTTAAGCAGTACAAATATATTTTCCATGCAAAAAAACCCTGGTTTTAACTATTGGCACACAGTGCTAAAACCCTAGTGCTGTTTTAATTTTTTCAGTGTTTATTTCAGTCCAACTGAACTCATATAACCAATGCTGGGTGTTAATTCAACATTTACATTTACTGCATTTGAGGGTTACGATCCATAATCAACGGCCCAGCAGTAGCAATTGGGGTTGTGTTGGGTTTTGAACCTGGAACCCTCAGATCAGTAGTCCGGTAGAAACATCAAGTCTGTTTCTGATATGTCTGAAACAAATGTTGAAGAGCCTTACTGAGGATCTTGCAACCTGCTTTAAGTAATATTTTTCATTCCTTTATATTCTTAGGCTTGTGTATGTGGAGGGCATCTTGAATTCAAAACAAAGGATTCCAACAGGCTCCAACTCCAGGTTTCATTTTGTTCCTGAAAGCATTTCTGTGCTAATCTCAATGGGCATTTAGGGGCAGCATCCTTTTGAAAGATCCGTCTAATGACAAAATCATTGTTACCTCGTGGCAGAGGCAGCCAGGTAGTGAGTGGAAATTCTTCAACTTATCAATTATCAATTTGCCAAACATGCTAAAGTTTTGGTCTTAACAAACACCTCATAATTAAGATTTTAGTTCAGGTGGCACAGTGTTGGAGTGTTGCTTTCAAGAAGGGCTTAGTTTAAGCAAAGTGCTCCATATTATGAAAGTGGTGTTCATTAATAGATTTTGAAAAAAAATCAATACAATGTCTGTAAAAATGTCAACCATATCTCCTCGTTTGAGTCTTATGTTTTATTCCATTGTTATACTTTTAGCATTGACTATGTTTTCCGAATAACAGTAAAGGAATGATGATTATGAAGACTTTGCACTTCAATAACAGACAAAAACAAAATGGTGTAAATGGTTACAGGGGTTTTAAAAAACCTTCACAGATGGCCACAGTAAAAAAAAAAAAAAAAAACAATAATAAGCAATCTAAAGCCCTATTCGCACCTGATTAGTATTGTCTGGGGAGCTCTAGTCATTTGTAATAATTGCAGAGGTTGTCTGTGGCCTTAATCCCGTGCGAATCGGCCACGTCTGTAATTTATAAGGTAAAATTCCAACCCGCAAATGGCCTACCATATGAGGTTCTGTGATAATATTAGTCCTGTGTAAATCAGCATGTCTGCGATTTGGCCAGGATTTAGTGGCGTCGTATATAATTTTTTATAAAGGTTTTTGTTTCCTGTGCGCCTTTTTATCCAACTTCCACGAAGGAAGGATGGAGGCTGCGTTGGACTATTTTGGGTGCTGGTTCATATCGCTTTACACAATACAACGATACACTGTGCAGAAAGAGAAAGCTGGAAAAAAAATAGGACGAGTGAAAACAGAGCATTTCCAAATAAAAGCCGATCCCAAATAGTTTAAGATTAAGCAGGGAGGTTCACATCATAATTCATATGGCCCAGTGTCACTGCTTCAACTGGCTTTGTCCCTGCAGCCTGTGATGTTCTCGAAGCCTGCAAATTGAAAGAAATTGAAAATTAATTTTGCCATCAATAACGAGTTAAAATATACAAAAATAGATAAATTTTGGCAAGCATTGACGAGTTAAAATATCTACACCTACCTCAATGCATTGACCTTGATGAAGCCGGATGCATCTGAAGGCTCGTAGTCTCCCTGAACATCCATGCTGGAGGAGAGAGAGGAGAGAAATCAGTTCCATGCCTGCTTTATCAGATTCTCAGTGACCTACACTGTTCAAGTTCAAAGACCATTATCTTTCTGATAATCAATGGTCATGGGATAAGTGATACTGCAAAGTTTTGTTCATTTAATATAAGTACTTGCTTGGACTCTTGTAACTAAATGATTTCCACCAATAAGGTAGTTGCTCCAGGTCGAAAACCATGACAAATCCGGTCAACAACTCCATGGAACACAAATACATTGAGTACTATTAATACCTAGGCGTGAGTACAAATAGGCAAAAATGCATTAGTTCAAAGAGGTGGAATCATTTTCCTGATGCACCAGGTACAGTATGCTAAAGTGGGTGCTGTTTGGGATACCAAATCTCAACCAAAATGAAGACAAGGTATTAAGACAGCTTCCTACCCCACCATCATAACACCAATTGAGAGAAGAATATATATTTGGGAGGAAATGCTCCGGTATGGTTCCAGAGATCTGAATCAAGGTGCAATAAAGCTCTTCTCTTGTGAACCAACACCTACAGTAACTAACACACCAACAGTATTATACTCAACCATCTTTCTGAAACAGAAAATTTTATGGTTCGCGAGACAGAACCAAAGATTTGTGAAAATATTTCAAAGAAATAGTTTTTTTCATGACCTTATTTCATGGATGCTGGATCAAAGTCTTCTAAGGTTCCTCAATGCTTGCTTAAATGGTTAATGGTTTTAAACTTTCCAAAGATACTAGTATCATATAGAATCAAAGACACAAATAAAGAAAAGTGGATGTCCAGATTTAACCAATTTTTGTATTGATGCGTCAAACCACTCTTTAACACACAGTGTGGAAATGATTCCTCATGCTCCAAGAAGACTCCTAGAATATGGCCGTGCCATCAGAAAAAGATGTGATAACCTGGTGATTCAGTACATACAGGTGGTCAGCTGACTTCATTTTATCGCCACATAACATTGCTGAGTCTAGACCTGAGCAACTGAAGCGACCCCAGATCATCACACTGTCTCCAGAGGCTTGTACAATGGACACTATGCATGATGGGTGCATCGCTTCATACTCTTCCCTTCTTACCCTGATGTGCACATCGCTCTGGAATAGGATTAATCTGGACTCTTATTCCATCGCTCCGAAGTCCAATATTTATGCTCCCTACCAAATTGAAGGGTTTTTCCTGATGAGATCTCATCACATCGTTTCATTATTAAACATAACTCTGATTTCTACTGTCCATTTTTATGATGTAACTTCACCAAGTGTTTAAGTGATCTCTGGTTAAACTCTTTGTCCTACCACATTTGTTTTGCGAAGTTATCCTTTCAGGTTTTTAAAATAGTGCTGGACAGTTCTTAACCCGATTCCAGTGATTTCAGAAATCTCCTGAGTTGTTTTCTTTTCTTTGCCGATCCAATCATTTTAAGTATTTTCTTCTTTAAATGCAAACAACGACTTTATTATACAGGCAGTAGATTAGTCATTCTTTTTGAACGAATCTTTAACGTGACGAATCTTTAACGTGAACGAGTCGTCTCGGAGAGTGAATCGTTCATTTTCTATTGCGCGCGCATGCACAAAGCATCGCAAAACCTCCGTAGGTTATGTACAAGAAACAGAAATGAGTAGTTACACTCGAGTCTTTTCGGTCCGAATCGTTCATTCTTTTGTCACGTGACTCCCATAGACGCTATGCAGTGCAGTACACAGGAAACGAAATTGAACAGTTCTTAACGAGTCTTCTAGTCCCGAGTCGTTCGTTCCTTGTACGCTATGCGGTGCAATAGATTCAAAAGAACGAACGACTCAGACTGGAAGATATGAGAGGTGAGCTACTCATTCTGTTTTTTGTAATTTGCATTGTAATATTTTCATTACTGGAACTAGAGCCAAAATTTGTGTATGTAGACGTATTGGGAGTCTGTTTATTGAAAATGTAACATTTTATTTTATTTCTGATCAAATGAAATGAAATGAAATGAACTAAACGAATCATAAAAAGATTTGTACATTTTGATGAACGAGATCCAAAGAAACGAGTCACTAAAATGATTCAAACTTCCCATCACTACAGTATATACTAGACAAACATCTACTTATGGAAAGTCAGAAAAACTTTGTGTTTTTATGTTATTTATTAAGAAACTCTAACATCTGATTACACACTGATTTGTTTTTTAAGCTGTTGGGAACGGCGGAGGATTTCCTTAAAAGGTTCTGTGGAAAAGGACCATCGGTCATGTAGCACTTTTCTTGCTGTCGTCTCCTTTAACACCTCTGTGCTTGGACTGGATCTCACTTTAACTCGCTTTTTAAACGAATACATATAAATCTTCGGAGTGTACTCTTTTCCTTGTTTTCCCCCCAACAATACCAGTCATATTGATCTGATTTTCTTTTTCCTCTCCGTATTTTGTAATTACTGCAGTTTCTACCTGCTGCTCTGAGCTGAACACAGACACCTAGTCAGAAGCCCAACACAACAATTATAGACCTTCAGGAAAGAAGAAATGGAGGATGAAGGAAAAGAAAAGACACCGGAACGCCAGTCTGGGGAAGGATCTGAACAAGGGATGTTAAAACAGACCCCCTTCCTCTACCTTGCACGTCTACGTGTTTATCCTAGTGTGTAACTCTTTGTATGTACAGCTGTCAGTGTAATCACTGGCGAGTCACATTGTGAGATTTCTGCTGGATCAATACGGCGTGTGAGGGACACCACTGTGCTAATGACACTATTTACTGATCCCTGTTGAGTCACCGCAGGGAGACAGAGAGACGACGGCTCTCACGCGCTCGTTCTTCTTGTCTTGCGCACTCGGTTCTCACTTGAAAGTCGCCACGAAAACACAAAGCAAAATCCACCGGTGACGTTGACCTTTCAACTTGGCTTAACCAGCATGAAACAGGCCACTTCCCTCAGCATGGCCGTGAGGGCCATTAGCGCACAGCTGAGGCAAGAGGAGAGGCCTGGGCATATGGGCGCTCCGCTTTGGTCAGCTCCGAGCCTGCCCCGAGGGCTTCCAGGGGTCACGGCACTAAATACACTCACTGTTCTCCCAGGACAAGGCGGAAAGAAAGAGAGATGTCAGGAAGTACGGGAAAAAAACGTTGCAGGAGAGAATCTGACATTTGTTTCATCTCCTAAAGCTACTGGTACTTTGTAGAGTTTTGTTCCTCTACAGATGGCACCAGCTCAATGGATGACATGAGTGACCTGTTCGAGCAACACAAGACACACTGCGCTTTATCATGGACAAGGTATATACACTGGTTCTGGTCACTAATTTGTAAGGGTTTGATGATTTCTTTTATTTCACAAGACAAAAACGGCAGCAGAACTGTGGAGGGAAAAAAGAAAACACATAATCTTCACCAAGGTATGATGGAGACATGATCACTGATGGACGGGACCTAATGCTTTTCTTTTCTGTCCTTTAATCTAATAATCTCAATAACAAAAAAGGTCAAATTTGGGCTCATTTAAGTTTTTAATTTTTTTTTTATAAAAGCTGTTTTAATAATAAATAGTCACTTTTTCTCATGTGGATGAGCTAAATGTTCCCACTAGGACAAATGTCCAAAAACTAATAAATACATGGAATGAGAAATAGAATAAAATGTAAGAAATCAGAAATAGAATAAACACATGTTCACTTAGTCAGACAGAGACATTGCTGGATTACCTGACAAGCTCCTCGTTATACAGAGACTTCGGTGATTCCCGGCCCAGGATGTAGACTTGGCCTTTGAACACAGACAGCTGCACTTTGCCCTCTACATTTTCCTGAGACTTGGCAATGCAATGCCGCACAAACTCACACTCCGGGCTGTACCAAAATCCTGGCAAAGATGGAAAGAAACGGGGAATTAATTGATAGAGAAAAAACAGATATAAGATTCTGTATCACACAAAGACGTCTCATCTCATCCTTCCATCCCATCCTATTTATCAGACACAGAGATGTAAAAGACATTGCTGGAACCTTTTCAGGAATTCATATTTTTCCATTAAAAGGGTTTATCCAAAGAGCAGTAAATCCTTTAATTGAAAGTAGCTTGATTTACCTTTTATGGTTACTATTTGAATTAAACCTTTCCTGTGGCCTTCAAACTTATTAAAAAGAGTAATGTAATGTACAGATCCTGTATGATCTACAGTATCGATTACTACTAACTTTTAAATCCAAACTCACAGTATGTGATTTAAGACACAGCTACACAATGATAAACAATCAGAGTCTGTTAATGCATATAATAAAGCTCGAAGCCACGTCAAAGCACCAAGCATGTCTGAACATAGTCGAGATGAAGAAGACACTGCAGTTAATGAAATTCTAATGATAAATCTTTTTTAGTTATGGACGTCACTAATATTTCTACTGCTCTTGAGCATGGGGATGTGTTTTCTTAAAAGATCCAAAAAAAAACCAAATCTATCCATCCATTCATTATCTGTGCATGCTGTGTAGGGTCGCGGGGGGCCCGGAGTCTATCCCAGGGGACTTAGGGCATAAGGTGCTATACACCCTTGATGAAGTGCTAATTCATCACAGGCACACACAAACACATGCACACACACTATGGGAAATTTGGAAATGACAATCAACCTACACTACATTTCTTTGGACTGTAGGAGGAAACCCATGAAGCATGGCGAACACACAGGAAACTCTGCCTTTTCTGACTTTCTTGTTTTTTTTCAGAACTCAGACTTTAATATCAGAAGGTTTGAACTGAGATTAAAGTCAGAATTCTAGGAAAACAATGTAGAATTCTGGAGAAATAATCAGAATTCCAAGATTAATGTTGGAAGTATATGAAAAAAAAGTCAGAATTCTAAAAATAAAGTCAAAATTCTAATTATTATTTTTTATGTTACACTTAACCCTCCTCCATAGTGAGGCCATGGTGCTGCTGCCAAAAAATTTAATACTTCAAAAAAGATGGTAGCAAGTATACAATCAAGTATTACCCCATCCTAAAATTCCTGTAATAGCTACTTATAAAACACTTTCATTGTATTATATACGTATATATTACATAATAAAATGTATTAGAAGCCCTCCAGGGTCCGGGTTCGATTCCCGGCCAGGCTCGATTCCAGTCTCTGTGTGCATGGAGTCTACATGTTCTCCTTGTGCTTGGTGGGTTTCCTCCATGTTCTCCGGTTTCCTCCCACAGTCCAAAGATATGCAGGTTAGGCTAACTGGCGTTCCCAAATTGCCCGTAGTGTGTGAATAGGTGTATGAATATGTGTGTGTGCCCTGCGATGGATTGGCACCCTGTCCAGGGTGAACCCTGCCTAGCCTCCTGGAATAGGCTCCAGGTCCCCGCGACCCTGAATACAGGATAAAGCGGTATAGAAGATGAGTGAGTGACTGAGTATTAGAAATATTGTCTAAACGTTAAGTCTAAATGTAATAATTCGTTGTGTAAAGCCCCTATGTGTGTGTAAAGATGAACAAAAGATTTTTTCCCACTCCCCACCATTCTTCCCCCTGCTATTTTCCCCCTGCTTCTCTGCAGGACATCATGCCCGGGCGCTCCCTGTCCATCTCCGTCAGCCTCCGTTTCCCCCGAGCGCAGGACTCTAATGAGTTTAATCTGTTCACACCTTTGTAAGGTGCTCCTTCTCTTACTCCCATGTGGCTTTAATTGCAGGGAGACTGATCTGCAATCAGCTACTAATGAGTTCAAATCCTATTATCGGAAGGGAAGACAGGCCAGAGAGCAGCCTGGTGCCTGTGACCAGAGGATTAGGACACCTGAGCCAGAGGAAGATGGAGAATAAAGGAGGAGTCTCGGTGTGAGAAACAACGGAGAAGAAGTGCTGTGTGTTTGTGATCAGCTAGGTGCTCACTCATGGGGTTTATTATTATGTAACATCTGTTTACATGGCCTGTACTTCTAATTCTGTTAATACTGTACTTTTGAACAGAAGGAAATCAAAGAGCTTTACACCAAACAACTATTATAAGGGGCGTTCGAGTCAAACCAGAACTTTTGATCGTGCAGAGTAACAGAACAGTTATGAGAGTAAAAACTACCTTTATTTCTCTATATACTCCCCTGCTACACTAATGCACTTATATCAGTGTTTCACTAGCGCTTGGATACCATCAAGGTAGAAAGTTTTATTAGTACGCCATATCTGTGCTTGAAGTCTACTGTAAATGTCAATCACATTTATGACTTCATCCATCAGCAATTTTATCACAAGTCTTGTTTTGGCTTGAACGCCCCTTGTATAAAAAAAAAATAATAAAGACACACAGATGTGTGTATATATACACATGTGTAATAGATTCATTCAGGAATATTCAAAAACTAGGCCTTTTAATGGTTTGTGTCAATAAATGTTATATAAAATAATATTTTTAACAAGCAGCTTTTTGTTGTTATGGATAAACCTTCATGTGTTATAATGGCTCAAGCGTTAAGGTCTTTGCTTCATACCATTATACAAAAGCTCAGAGAACTTGATGCCCAGCCCTTGTTTGATGCGCCTGACCTCCCTGTCCATGGTGAAAGCCTCGATGTCCAGGTGAGCATGATGGAGAATGGTTCCTCCAGGGGTCTCGTAAATACCTGACACGAAGCAAGAATGAGAAATGGACACATATGAGCATTATATCTGAACAGAACAGCAGACATTATCAAAAGAAATATCAGCAAGCTGTTAAATTGTCTAGAAGATGCTAGAAGAGTCTGAGTTCGGTCTCGTGTCCAGGTATCATCATTAAGATAATGAAGTCTGCTGACCAGCATGCTGTCTATCACCTGTTATAGACAGAGCAACGAGCGGAAATGATAGGGTAACAACCCTCAGCTGCCAAGATCTACTGCCCTGGCTCTTCCACCCTGCAATTTACAACATCAGTATGTGTGTGTTTGTGTGTGTGTGCACGTGTGGAAGACGGATATTTAACTTATGCACAAATGAAGCTGTCATTCAGCTGTCAAAGTAGAAGCAGGAGAGGAAGGTGGAAGGCTAAAATTTTATCCATTCAAACAGGTTTATACTGAGGCAGGTTTTAAAAAGAAGACGTTTCTTATGTGTTGTCTGTCTTGGATGGAACCAAAATCTGAAGCTGCTTCTTGAGAGCCAAACGATAATCTCTGTTAAATTTATGGTTTGTATTTACCATTCAATAACCACATAATAATTATAGAAACTAGTCATTTATTTCAAACAGGAAGTAGTTTCAGAAGGATATAAATTGCGTCAAACCATAGCGTGGTGTCGATGCTAAGTATGACTACTGTATATAGTAGTGTCATTTTATTTATGCCGAGTCTTTTTTCTTGCTATTTACCAACAAATAAGGGACACATGAATATTCTCCACACTTTAGACTTATTTCTGGGATCATTCATCCTTTACCTTGTTTGATACAAGTTATGCTAGCAAGTAAAAATGTGGGGAAAAAATCTATTTGGTTATGAATCTTAATTCTGTTTTCTGACCGTACCAAGCGCAGAAGCTCATGACTGGGGCAACAGAAATGCATATTTATGGCATTACATTATCAAAAAAAAAAAAAATCGCACGCGTCAAAAGCCTCTGATCGAATTCGTCATTACACAAACTTACACCAGTCTAAAAAAAACCCCAAGAGCATTAATTAGTCGCGCTCACTGAGAAGTTGAGTTTTGAGACTTTGGAGGCATCTGAGGCGGTAAAACTAGGGTTAACCCTAACCCGAGGCGAGAATTATTTACACATTTTCATACCGTGTGGTAGGAGTGAATTATTTTCCAAGTTTGTTCGGAAATAATAATTATAGCGGATGACAGAGATACGTACAGCTGAGTAAAGATGAGGCTATTGTAAAGTGAGGAACACGCCACATTCAATTAATCATTAAACTTTTTAAAGGTTTAAAACTTGCATTTAACTTTTTCATGTTAAACACACTAATTGTCAGGTTACAATAGAGCACCTTATGCTTATACTGTATGTATGCAGTTGTTGCTAACTTTGATTACAGTAGTTACCCTTTCCTAGCATTTTACCAAAACTTCTGAGGTAAATGTTGAAATTTTATCTTTTTTTTTCTTACTTCTAAAACTCCTGTTTTCTTACATTGTTTGTATTCAAGATATGTTGTTTAACACTTTATATCTCAGTCCATCAGCACCGTATTCTCCTCATTTTAGAGGAGATTTAGATTGAGCGATTTTTGTATCAGATCAATACACGTACACACATTTCATTCAAATACCACAGTGGCAATTTACAGTAGATATCTAGAGCCTTTGTATACCAGTTTACTAAAATATCTGAGTAAATGTTGACATTTTATGCAATTGTCATATTGTAGTCCAGATATCCTACAGCTACATGCTTTGCACTACGTTAAACACTTGAACAATAAGTGTGTAGTATGTTCACATTTAACGCCAATTTAGCAATATTTTTCTAGCAATTTACTAAGATACCTGAGGTAAAATCTGTCTCGGTCTTGTTTTTACATAATTTGTATTTTACGTTTTCATATTTAAAGCACAAAGCGATGAGTTCTAACTGAGCAGAATGTAAATACACATATACCTAATTCAGTTAGGAATGTCTTCAAGAAGTTTGTTGGTGCTAAATGCAATTATGAGCAATTATGAGTCTTTTTATAGCAAATTACCAACATACCTGAGGTAAATGTTGGCATTTACTACAGGTTTGACTAATTTCTAGTGTCATTCTATTTTCACATTTTATATACACTACCGTTCAAAAGTTTGGGGTCACTTTCTAACTCCATGATCGTTCCTGACTTTTATCTCTTTCTACATTGTAAAGGAATGCTGAAGGCGTCCAAAAAATGCATTAATCTCCTTTGAACAGTTAATAGTGAGATG
>JAQMYJ010000017.1:3199099-3211468 GCA_030014305.1 Clarias laeviceps
CCAGTATTGTTGTAGAATGTAGAAAATAAATCACTAAACAAAAACAAAGAAATTTGCAAGTGACCCCAAACTTCTGAACGGTAGTGTATATATATATATATATAGATACAGTATACAATATATTAATGCTATCTAGATATTTACCAGTCAAAAGTTTGGACATCGGACTAATTAAAAGTTTGTTTGTTTAGTGATTTACTCTAGAACTATAGTGGAGATATGAAAAATCTAAAACTATGAATTGACGCATCCGGCATTAGGTAATTAAGTAACAACAATTAAAGTCAATTGTATTTTAAGACATGGAACAGGACTGTCAAAACTCATCAAGCACCATAATGAAACCGTCTCTTATGAAAACCATCCCAGGAGCGCAAGACCAAAACGTTACCTGTGCTGCAGAGGAGAAGTTCATTTAGAGTCACCAGTCTCAGAAATCACCAATTAACAAACAGCACCTCAGATTAGAAGCTGCACAGAGCATAAGTTACAAATACATCTCAATATGAACTGTTCAAAGGAGATTATTGTAAATTTTGGATGCATTGCTTTACAATGTAGAAAGAAATAAAAATCAGGAAAGACCACTGAGTTAGAACGTGTGTCCAAACTTTTGACCTGTACTGCAGTCAGCACTCTATTTCTCAGTTATAGCGTCAGTTTACTCTCGGCAGTAAGTAGTCTCTAACCAAAAACAAGGAACATAAACCAAAGGTCAGTAATTAAGTCTGAATTTATCCACAGGTTTCAAGGAAACATTCCTCTAGATCACAAAGCTCTTAATTGGGAAGCAGGCCTCAGGCCAGTAGAGGGAAAGCTGAATGACCAAAGATCCTTCTGCCCAAAACAGGACTTAAAAAACGACTGATCTTTTAAGCACTGAAAGCCAGCAATCTGATACATTAAGACTCTGTGGATTTAAGCGAGGCCAAAGCCAAAGAGCTAAAGTGCTCTAGTTCCGTAAGGGGGCATCTGATAACTCTCCCTGAATTAAGCTCCCTAAAGGAACGAACTGGCTAGCTCAGATTATCTAGACAAAAGCCTGCTGATTTGCAAGCATTAATCTTTTAAAGTGTGTGTGTGTGTGTGTGTGTGTGTGTGTGTGTGTGTGTGTGAGAAAGAGAGAGAAAGAGAATAAGACAGAGAATGGGAAAAGGTAGCCTAAGTGAGACAGAGAAGTATATGTGTATGTGTGTGTGTGTGTGTGTGTGTGTGTATGTGCGTGTGTGTGGTTAAACTATCCCTTGCTTGGCTCACGGCCCTCTGGGCGTCCCGGCCTGCTAACACAGGTACGTTGAAGCAGCTTAGCATTCTTACTGCAATCTGAGCAGATATACGACGTGCACACACACACCAGTGTGGAATTAATGCCAGGTTTTAACACTTCAAAGCCACAGTCACACACAAAAAAAAAACACACACACAGATTACACTCAATTGCACATAACCCAAGGCGTGATCAGTTCCAGCTAATGGCTAATGACGGGATAAGTAAACTATATATTTTTTTGTAGCTTTCTGGGTATTTTTTTTGGGGAAAGAAGGACAAATCCTTTTAACACACAGTGAAGGCAAATAAGCACTAATTACAAACTCACTGAGACTTGCAACAATGACCAATATCCATATGATTACTACACAGTTATTATATGTGACAATTAAATATTATATAATAATCATAACAATTTGTATGATTAAATGTGATTTTTCAAAAGGAATAATAAAATACATATATAATTAATTAATTAATTAATTAATTAAGTAATACAACTTTTGGAAGATATAATTAAATCTATTAATAATACAAAGTAATATTTTATTAAATACTTGTATAAATATTATTTGGTACTATTCAAAATGTAAAAAAACAAAAAAAACACAAAAATTAACAAAAAGCTTTCTCTAAATCCCAGCCGACTTATAATAATATCATTAAATTTATTATTTTTATTAGCTCTTCTTTAAAGGATACATTTCTCAGTTCTCCATTGTAATGTCATTGTATTGTATATTTCACTTTTTTAATAAATATTTTCAATTGAAACCTATTACAGGCAAAAGAATTGTGCTAATTATTCATGGTAATTATTAATCAGAATCAGAATCAGAATCCGGTTTTATTCACCAAGAATGATAAGACACACAAGGAATTTGGTTCCGGCTGTTTGTAGCTCTCAGACTACAGACAAACATAAACACTGTAACAAGTAATTACACAGTAATTACACAACATTTATCTTGTGATTAAATAAGATTAAATAAGGCGGGAGGATCCTGAGTATGTGCAGTATAGTGTACATAAAGGGATTGTAAAGTAGGGCTATTTACTATACGAGATAGTGCAAAAAACAAAGTAGTATAGTAGTAGTGAAGTAATGTTATCAATGAGCATGTAGGGAGTTTGATGGAGGCATGGTGGTGCTTTTACACAACATACAGTATGATACTGGATGTTCGATTTGTGCAAATAATTATTTAAAGAAGGTTGTAAGACGGTTGTGCAAATAATGATTTAAAGACGGTTGTAAGATCTAGTTCAACTGTTTATGAGGGTGATTGCTTGCGGAAAAAAACTGTTCCTGTGTCTGACAGTTTTGGTGTGCAGAGTTCTGTAGCGCCTGCCAGAACGGAGGAGGTGAAAAAGGTGTGAGGGGTCTGTGGAGATTTTTCCTGCCCGTTTTCTGGTTCTTGTAGAGTACAAGTCATGGAGAGGGGGCAGGGGAGCTCCAATGATTTTTTCAGCTGTTTTTACTGTTCTGCAGTCTGTTCCTGTCCTGTTTTGTGGCTGCTCCAAACCAGACACTGATAGATGAGCACAAGACAGACTCAATGACTGCAGTGTAGAACTGTTTCAGCAGCTCCTGAGGCAGACCGTACTTCGCGCAGGAAGTACATTCTCTACTGGGTTTTTTGAGAATGGAGTTAATGTTGAGTTCCCATTTCAGGTCACGGAAAATGGTAGTTCCCAAAAACTTGAAAGACTCCACGGTTGACACAGGATTGTCGGATATTGTGAGGGGGAGTAGTATTGAAGGCTGTCTCCTAAAGTCCACCGTCATCTCCACAGTGTCACCACTCATCACCATCTTGGATGAGTCCAATGAGCGTAGTGTCGCCTGCAAATTTCAGCAGTTTTACAGCTGGGTCTTTGGATGTGCAGTCGTTAGTGTACAGGGAGAATAACAGAGGGGAGAGGACACATCCTTGCGGAGCACCAGTGCTGACTATTTGTGTGCTAGAAGTAACTCCTCCCAGCCTCACCTGCTGTTTCCTGTCTGTCTGGAAGCTGGGCCAGGTGCTTTCCTGATCTTCTGTCTCTGGAAGAGCCGTTTCACATCCTCTTCACAGATTAAATAATTAAAAGATTTTGCACTTAATCGCAAGCCTAAATGCACTTTTTGCACACAATTACAAATAATAATATATAAATAATAATCATTATGATTTTTTAGGTGTAATCATGTCTGTGACTACATACGATGTGTGTGATGTGCGACTGCAGTCGTATAGATCATTTTCCAGACACAGCAATAAAAACAATGCCCGAGAACCATGTTGTTTATGCAGTTTATGTTTTTGCAGGATTTACAGATTTGTCATCTGCAGGTGGATATAAATCTGCTACATTCCTGAGCGGTTTTACCTTTGGAAGGTTTTAGACTTCATCCTGACTGACAGCGTGACAGCTGACTGCGAGCCTGAGCCAGTGGGAACAGCAAACACAAACAGCACACTAATGGCCAGAGGAGGGTTGCCAGGTCCACCGCACATCTGTTCGGCATTATTCCTTTGACAACCGTCAACCGAGAGTCATTTCCGATCCGTTACTCGGAAATGACCCGCTGTCTGACGAAGAATCGTGACAAGCGCATACAATCTCTCACTTCACTACGCTTTGTAATAAACACAGGCTGTCAGTTCCTGTTTCTGCAGCTTCCACACCAAACACCTTCATCTTCCTTTTAGACCAAAGCTACAAACAAATCTAAAATAAAATGTAGAGGTTTTAAATTTCTACCTGCCACGCTGTGGTAAAATGGAAAGGGAGTGATTTCACTGGTCAGTGTTGCACTCTGATGCGCACATGTGATGCATAGTTTAAAAAAACAACAACATTCAAATCCATTTTTCCGGATGTAAAAAAGTGTAGACCTCCCTCACACGGAAGTCACACGGATTTTATAAATACCTCTGGACTTCATTCCGACAAAGCGGTTTTCCACGATGTCGATTCGGCCGACTCCATGCTTTCCTCTGAGAGGAAACAAACAAAAAAGTATTAAACAGCATCATATACAATGTTTTAAATGTACAGTATATACCAGTGTCCGGGGAACTTACCCTACTTCATTGAGATAGGTGAAGATCTCAAGCGGCGTGACTTTGGACGTTCCTTCTTTCAGGTGCCTCACCTTGACCGGTACACCTGTCACACACATTTTTCAAAATATGAAGCAAAAATATAGACATACTGAGCTGTACGTACAACAGGACTTAATGCGCCTACATGCTTGCACTAATTTTCTAAAATTACTGAAGGGTTGTTAAAAGGCATTTTTTTCCTGAACTAAATATGATTTATGAGGTTTCAGTGAATAAGCAAATAAATAAATAAATCCAAAATCGCATATATTTAGCTTAACTCGCACTGATTCCTGACATTTTAGACTTCCATACATGACTTCATGACTAAACATGATCTTTAATAGTGATGATTTGACGTTAAGCATCTGCGATACATATTTATTTACATTCGTTATATTCATATTTCGTTCACGTGGAATTTAAATGCACACTCATAAGCGTGTTTTAAAAAAACTAAACTAAAATGTAGAAGTTGAATCAAAAAATTGTATAGCGCCATCTGTTGGTCGATATTTTTATGATACAAGGGCGTTTTCCATTTAAATTTCAAAGTAGCATATCTTCTCTTCCCGCGGGCCGATTGCAATGAAACAAAGCCTATGTGTTACCTCAAGCTCGGCCAAATACACCTGTAAAAACCCCAATAAAATTCGTTCAGTAGTTTTTACATGATGCATGCACAACAAGCAGACAAACAAAACTTCCAAAAACCATCACCACCCCTCTCCCTAATTATATTTTAGCAAATATCTTCAACGTACAGACACGCTTCACAGTTTTATTAAATGTATGTATGTATTTATTGATTAATTTATTAAAAGGCCAACTAATCTAACAAACCAACTGCCAAGGGGTTCCTGGACAAGTCTGGGGGTTTTTCCGTTCGCGCTTTTTTTCTTTTTCTTTCCCCGAACGGTCAAGACGAGCCAATTTGGCTCGAGAAGAAAAGCACCTAAACTCAATACGGAGCCGAAGAGATCTGGAGGAGGGATAGAATGATTTGGGAGGAGTGGTGGGAAGAGGTGAATAGCGGCGCTGAAGAAAAGCACTTATAAATTCAAAAGCTTTACTACTCTTAAGGCTGTGAAATCGTGAGCAGAGCTTTCAGTAATTTAATTACACACTCCAGCTACTGTGTCACCATGTCCTCTTTAGGGAGAGAGAGAAAGAGAGAGAGAGAGAAACAGGCTTCAGAGCTCAACTTTAACAAGAATAAGACCTAGTAAACATCATAACGTGATGTATTTATCCCTGCAGTTTGACCTGCGAAAGGATAACTAACTATTAGCAGCTAGTTTCTAAAAAGCTGTTCTTGGTTAGATTGGAACTTTGCAGAGATGTTCGTGACCGTCATATTAACAAGAAACCCGACTGGTGCAAATATTGGGATTTAAGTCGCAGAATTCAATGCAGCCAGATGATCCGGTCACGTCAAAGTCAGAGGAGAGACTCAGATATGATGATCTACGAGATGACAAGATAAAGACTAGCCGATTAAAGTGCCGCCGCAACGCTCTCTTTAGATAGAAATGACTTAAACGGCTAAATCCCTCTTAGTGCCACTGTTCACAATTAGTTGAATGGCATTGTGGGTAATGTAGAAAACAAAATGATGTTTAAACAAAAACGGCGCTGAAGTGTAAGATTAATATGCACGAGGTCGGGTTTTTACCTCTTTAAACAAATAAATAAATGTATGAGTTTATTTATTTCCATCGTTAAATGTGAGTGTAGAATTAAGTGCAAACTTTAAACATTTTGACCAGTAATTCACTTTTCCGTGAGTAATGAGTTTGCACGCTTTCACCGACTCTCTACATGAAAGACATCCACAGTAAAAAGAAACAAAAAAGACAAACAGGACCCAGTTGAACACTCTGGCACAGAGTAACACTATCTATAAGAGCCACCACGCCTGGTCCAGCTCTCGCTCCTTTCACCCTACATCCTTTGGAGCCCCATAAATAAATCACCGTCAATAGGCTACTTATTCATAGCATGAAATGAGCAACTCGGAGGCCAAAGGTGGAAACGATGCAATAGACCAGGCTTAAGGGTGGAGCTCCGGAGCGACTGGAAGAAAGACAAGAGAGAGCTCGAGGACTCTTTTGAACAGGCAGAAGAAGTTAAAAAAGAAAAAGTGCTGATCGTTTTTCTACCCTAAACCGCCTACTCCTCCTTTTCTATGCATCTGGGGGCCTCATTAGCATTTAGCATGCTTGCAGTTGCCAATCACGGCCGAATGGAGCGGTTCGGGTCGCCCTTTCTCGGCTGTGGGTGTAAAAGCCCTGTTAGAATGACACGTAAAAAAGGGACTTGACAAAATATTTTCAGACATGTTCTTTTGTCAGACGCCCCATTCCCATATCCTGGGAGCGCCCCGAAGGGTGCAAGGGCGCCCCAAAAGAGCAGGCCTCGTCTGCGTAACAATGCCGGGGACCACTGCAAATAGTTAATAATTAGATTAAAAGTTCAAATAAATTAAACCCCTGCGAGAATGCGGGAGTCTCTCGGACGCCCCCCTCCCCAGTGTCTGTCAACGTGCGGGTCCTTTTCTCTGCCTCGGCCTCTCCTCAGAATAGTACAAAGACACAGCAGACACAGTTGTAGGAAAAATTAAAGCTTTACATTTTTCCTCTCTTTTCCCCTTGCTCAGGCCCTATCTCTGTCATTCTCTCCCTCTTTTTTTCTTTTACTTGAGTGCAAGACATGGAAAAGCAAAAGGGAGGGGCCGGGCTTGTAAAATGACAAGAGGAAAAAGGTTTAGTAGTTAAAAATTCTTTTTAATCGATGAGAAAGCAAGCGCTGAGAAAGTAAGCGAGAAGAAAAGAAAGACGAGAATAATAATTAAAAAAAGGTCCATAAAGATTTTTTTTTTTTTTTTTTACAGGACCAGGGAGGAGGGGTGGATCTTTTGTGCGGTGTCAGTAAACCAGCTTTTCTCATGGACACTAAATGGAGGTGACTAAAATCTATGAATACTGATCAGAAAAGGATCATAGACTAGCTTAAACAACACAATGACATCACTGTCTGATCCAATCAGTTCACTGGAAACTCACGGCGAGCTTAAGGGGAAAAAAAATAAACGCAGCTCCTTTGGTTCTCCATGAAGTTGGGTTAACTTCTCAAGATTTGGGGAATGTAGTGATTTATTGGTTTATATAGAACGGCTAATGGTTTGCTTAAACAAGAAGCTGGGATATGTGAAGAATAAAGAATCGAGCTGTGCAGTAATAATAGGCTGAACTTAACTTAATGTGTTATTGTTAATAAAATAATGTTAATCATAAACAATGTTGTTTGTCTCTCTCGTTCATTCTCTATACCAGTTACCCAGTATGGGGCGCACACAAGCACACACACTACAAGGAATTTAGAAATACGAATTTAGCCTCCTCTGCATGTCAGGAGGAAACTAAAGTACCCAGCAGGACTCAAACCCTGAACCCTGAAGTGCAGCCTAGTGTTCTTTTCACAATAGTAAGCTACTCGAGAGCTGCGCTGTTATAGGAAATTAATCAATACATCGAGACAGTCTTACAAAAGTCTTTTCTCTTCTTTCTTTCTTCCATAATATCAGGGATGTAATGATTAACTGTTACTCAATTAATCGCCTATAAAAATGAAAGTGGTTAAAAACTAACCACTAATTAACCGATAATGTTTGTTTTGCATAGTGTTTCGTATACACCACAAGAGGGCGCATTTGAGGTTCAGGGAGTACGCGCTAGCAAAAGGTGTTTTTTGAACGAGTACAGAGAGTCAAGAGTAGTATTTTCAAGAACCTTGTATTTTTTTTATGTTTATTGAAATTATTCAGGCTTTGATAATTGTCCCCACATAATTAATTTGGTAATTAATTAATTATGGCTTGCTAATGCGTTCAACCGTCGGTTAGGAAGAATATGTGGACATTGTCTCTGATATTAGAGCAATTAAATTTTTTTTGTATAATAATGAACAAAATGTCACACATTTTTAACAGTTTATCATTATACTAAATGGTGTCCATGAAACAAGTTATTTAACCTGTTGCCATGTTATAAATAGGTATTCCATCCCTAGCCTCTATTTGAAATATAATAATAATAATAATAATAATAACAATAATAATAATAAATGTGTGTTGTGATGTGATTAATAAACCAGAAAGCAGATGCTCTTCTGACCTGAAACCTTTCCTGTGGTGGAAAACATACTGACACTGGAGACTCCGTCCATCCATATACTGTACATAAGATGCTTATTATTAGGTTTTTGATGTTACAGCTAGAACTACTGTCAGAGACATATACAGTAAACGGCAAATGAAGTATTTGCAAGTCTTTTATGACTTGATGTCTAAAATTTCCCACTTAAAAAGAACGACCCATGAACAGTCATTGCCAATTAGTTACTATGACAACAGTCGTAATGGTGCTGTTTTTTTGGTCAACACACTTGCACGTTATTGTTACTGCTGCTACTAATATTAATCATAATAACAGGTTGAATTTTTTGAATTTTTTGAATTGTCTTAAACCCACTGATCAAACTGAACCAGCGTCTGATGCCTGAAGTGTGTCGAACATCCTCCATCCCGTCCACACCAGCTCATTTCACTTGTGCGTTTTTGTTCTGCAACATTTTACACCCGATGACTGACATTAGTAGCCATGTTTTTATATTGCGAGTGTATTTCGAGCTGTAAGTGTGTCAGAGCGGCTGGACCGAGGCTAGCAGGACTGAAGATTGGTCAATATCACGACGCAGCAGGGGGTCTGACTCTCATCACTAAGCTGACTGATGGGGGCAAGACACACACACACACACACAGATACCTTTGCTAAACTCCATCTCCAGCATGTCTGGTGTAGCTGGCGAGTCTTCAGGGTTCTTGGTCATCAGATAGAGGTCAGAAGGAGCATGATTCTGTGAGGGGAAAAAAAATAAAAAACAGTAATTCTGGTGTTATTACAATGAGGATGAGCTTTAAACCGCATCCATAGTCCAGATCGAAATGACTTCCCAAAAAGACTCAGCATGATGGAGGCACAGTCAAGATGCGTTTGTGCCATTTTTGTCCAGACTTTCTGTATAGCGAGTCTCCGTCTCGTCTCCATCTGCATGGGGGGTCGCCGCAGCGTACGGATGCGTCAGACGGAGAGAGACCCCCTGCCAATTACCTGACATTACAGCGAGACGGCAGACGACGCATCCCGAGCGCAGGCAAATTGCAGGGGAGCTATGCAAAGTAACCACCGGGCGCATTTAAATGGAAACCTTTACCAGACACACATCACGATAACTAATCTACGTCCAAATGAGGGCCTTTGCTTTCCTTTTAACTAAACAGCATACCCGGCTGCCCCGGCGTCACCTCTATTCTTTTCCGCTTCACCGCTTTCTGTCACAAGATAAGAAGATGAAAGAGTAAAGCAGCACGTCTTTCTTAAAAGCCCAAAACTGAAGTGCATGCAGTTTTTCAAGCATAGTGAATTTTTTTTTTTTTTTTTTTTTTTTTTTGCTAGAGTGAACTAAATAGTAAGAGACGTTACTTTGAAGTTCTGAGTGCACATGTGGAGTCAGAAATGTGCTAGAATGATAAATATTGATCGTTGAAAAGTCAATTGCTAATTTTTTGGAAAAAAAAAAAAAATTAAGAAAAATGTGTTTTTGGTGGGTTTATCCAGACTGGGACGGAGAAAGTGCCCTTTAAGAAATTTCCGACTTGAAAAGAAGCTAAATGAAATGTTTCTAATCAAGTCACTTGCCAGTGCTTCATTTTTTCAGCTATTAAAAAAAGACAGATTCTTTTCCTCTCATTAAAGAGAATACAACAAAAAAAAAAAAAAAAAGAAGAGAAACCCATATGTTATTATGATAAAGAGAAACTTCATCTGTTTTGAAGATTTTTCCTCCGATTCTAAAACTGGAGGCTCCTTCCAAAAATTGTTTATTTATGTGAACCTGTGGCTTGCATATAACATATTTAGGTTCATTAATTAGATTAAGCATTATTACATGCCGCCTCAATTATGTCAGCCACCTCAAATACAGTTTACAACAAAACATGCTCTCAAAAAAAAAAAAAAAAAAAAACTTCCAGAACTAAGAACTCCAAACCGTTCTCTCACAGAAAGGTAACAGCGCCAAGCCAAAACATTTCACTACCTACAGTGACGAGTGATGCCCGACAGTCCTGTAACGAGCTTCCACATGGTCAGAGCTCGACACACACAACATCACCAGGTCCACGGAGGTAGAAAAGCAAAGCCAGAAACAGGGGCCGCGCAGCTAGAATGTGAGCAGATCAATGAATTTCAATTGGAGCCCCCTGCAGGTGGAGCTGGTCCTGCGGCACGGCCCTGACAGAGAGGCGAACCGTAGGCAGAAAGGAAAGCTGGAGGGAGAGAAAAGAGGGGGGACATTGGTGGCAAATGGTCCGTGAACTGGCCCATCATGTCTCCGCTTAGGCGGCTCGCTATGCGGGTCTTTATCCGGCTCTGCCCATATTGTTGTCCTCCGAGGCGAGTGAATGCGTGGCCCCTGAAAGAGTACCACGGCATGAACTTAGAGCGAGTAAATTTCTCGCTTTCCACATGTTAGCTGCCTCATTGCCTTTCAATCAAAGACCTGGAGCTGAAAGTGAGAGACACAGAAAGAGAGAGAGAGAGAGAGAGAGGTAAAGGGAGAAAGGGTGGGTGAGGGGTAAGGGGAAAGCAGTAAGGCAAAGATGGAGGGACAGGAATGAAGATAAAGCATTGAAATCAGGGCACTGGATTGGAAGTGATGTTTAAATCGCATGTCTTTTCACTATTGCACTCTCTCTCTCTCTCTCTCTCTCGAGCAAGTTGTTGGTAAATCAAGAAACATGGAATAAGGATGCGATGAGAAGATGTTTTGCATTTGCCCCCAGCGAAAACTGGCAACAAAAAAAAAAAGTTATACAAAATTAGAATGCAAAACAGTAGCTGTAACTCCAAAGTATTAAGTCAGAATAAAAATGTAACCCATTCAATCCCAGCTCAGATATACAGTATTAACACCGTCGCTTCGGCTCTGGTGGACAAGTCACATGGGAAAAGGAACTTAACTAGGGTGAAGATTTCTACATGATTATGGTTGAGGAGAAAAGTAACTAAATCAATTTCAGTCTGTACTTCACTTGAGTAGTTTTATTAGAAGACATTTTTTTTTACTTTTACTCCACTATATCACACAGGAACAGTCTGTACTTTTACTTCTAGATTTTTTACTAAGACTGTGAGCTTAAACAAGATCAGTACTTTTGATGATGAAGTACAAGGTGAACTTTTTTGTACTTTTACTCAAGTAAACATGTAAATTGAAGACTTCTACTTTTACTTAAGTAATATTCGACCTCTACTTTTACTCAAGTTCAGGATTTTTGTACTTGTACTCAACACTGTCAATAAGTAAAGAATAAAATACTTGCAAGCATGCTGTTATAGAAAAACAATTTACGGCAGTCAACTTTGATTTATTATTTCATCATATCTTCCTACAACATCATGTCCAGAAGTGATTTATTAATTTTATACCACAGCAATTTGACAAAAAATACATAAAACTGTTTTATGGAAATTAAAAATGAAAACTTTATCAACTCACTCACTCATCGTCTATACGGCTTTATCCTGTGTACAGGGTCGCAGGAAGCCTGGAGCCGATCTAGATTTAGGGCACGAGGTACACGGGGTACCAACCTGGATGGAGTGCCAATCCATTGTAGGGCACACATACAGTATTCACATGACCTTTTCCACATTTTGTTATGTCACAGCCTTATTCTAAAATGGATTAAATTCATTTTTCCTCAGAATTCTACACACAACACCCCATAATGACAACACGAAAAAAGTTTTGAGATTTTTGCAAATTTATTAAAAATAAACAAATTGAGAAAGTACATGTACATAATTATTCACAGCCTTTGCAAAATTGAGCTCAGGCGCATCCTGTTTCCCCTGATCATCCTGTTTCCCCTGATCATCCTTG
>JAQMYJ010000017.1:3211568-3223895 GCA_030014305.1 Clarias laeviceps
CCATTTTAGAATAAGGCTGTGACATAACAAAATGTGGAAAAAGTGATGCGCTGTGAATACTTTCCGGATGCTCTGTACATACACACGCTCATTCACCTGCATGTCTTTGGACTGTGGGAGGAAACCGGAGTACCCGGAGGAAACCCACCACCAAACTCCATGCAGACAAACACGAGGCAGGAATCGAACCCGGAATCTGGAGGTGCAACCATGCCGCATTCAAAAAAGGATGATACGGCTTAAATTTGATCTGTGCATAGTTATAGAATAATTACATAGAATCATATAGCAAAACTGGGTTAGCGCTGTCGCCTCGCCCCTCCAGGGACCGGGTCCGATTCCCACCTCAGGGTCTGTATGCATGGAGTTTGGATGTTCTCCTCGTACTTGGTAGAATAAGCCCCAGGTCCCCCATGACCCTGCGGTGGAGTGGTATAGATGATGAGTAAGTGAGTGAGTAATCATGATATTGACTTGCGGTGATATCACTCTGCACTACTGGTGAGGGAACAAGAGGTTTAAAATAAAGTTTGACGATAAATGATTACCTACTGAGCGGAAATAGAGACTTTGCTTCGTCACACCGCTACACTCTTGATTATATTTCTATCACATAATTTCATTCAGTGTTTCATTCCTTACATAAGATGATCACCATAACAGTTACACTATTTTAAGGCTCATCCTTAAAAAGAAGCAACTTGTGCAAAAGTCACAGAAATGCTGTAACTGCAAAAATGCCTTCAGAAATAATACAATCGAATAAGTTATACTGTATATAAAAGAAATCCACTTTTGAATTAAATAAACAGTATTAAACTAAACATAGTCAATATTGTAAAGTGTAAGAGTTCTTTGCTGTGGCATCAGGTAGAGGTTGTACAGCTTTATAAGGAAATGGGCTGGTAAGAGGAAACTCTGCGGTTTTTGACCGATGCAGATAAAACTTTATCATGATTTTTGTTTGAAAAGTGGTATATAATGGAATATCGTACTTCCATATAAATAGATTTCCTAACTAACTTAATAATGCAAAAGTCATAATTGTATTAGCTAAACTTTTGGATGTCTAAGACTTTTGCACAGTACTGTATACCACACTGTTTTGCAATTTAATTTCTTAAATTTCACACACACACACACACACACACACACACACACACAAACATATGTGCTCAAGTCAAACCATACACAAAAAAAAAAAAACTTTTTTTAGTTTTGCTATCTGAATGAGGTCACTTTTCCCACCCTCCCTTTGCTCACCAAAAACCAAAGTGACCACCCAATGCTCGACATCTTTCCCCCCTCTGGGCTGAGTGTTAATAAGCTCATGACCGGCCCAGAGACACGTTTCATTTCCTCTCCGGCTCGGAGTCACACCAAAGGTCTCATTGTATTTACCAAACAACAACGCGTCTCTTTCATATCTGTCCTGCGGGTCACTCTGAGCTGGCCGCGGTCCTTTAAGTCTGACAGAGATGCTGTTTTAATGAGTGCTGTCATGGCTGGAGGACACATCGGAGGTCACATCAAGTGGGACAGGAAGAACGAGAGAAGGAGTAAAGAGAAGACTCTGGCTACACTTTAAAAATGACGTTCTGATTATTATTTAATTGAAAGATGGAATACTGTAGGTATAAATGTATGACTAATTTAGGAGGGGAAAAAAATCTTGATGACACTAACACTCACTTTACACACAAAATGGGTCTCACCTTTAATAATAATTTCTAATATATATATATTTTTTTATTAATAATTCATTTCAGGCAGTAGTTAATTAATTCAAGTAAATAATTTTAATTATAAAATTATAAAATTTCATTAATATTATATATTTTTATTAAATTAATATTATATTTTTTTATAAAAAAATATAATTTTAATAATGAATGTGTTATTTTTCCCTATAGAGAGAGAGAGAGAGAGAGTTAACCAAAAAAATTTATACACGCTTCAAGAAAAACATATATAAATATTGTAATGCTAAATTTATTGGTATACATTATATATTGATATATACGATAATAATAGTAATATTACATTAATTTAATTTAATAATAACATGTTATTTCTCTTTTAATGAGGTGTGTATAATTTTTTTGGGCTGTCTTTGTGTACATATATAAAATGTATACACACCTCATTAAAAGAGAAATATATTAATATGAAATTAATGTAATATTACTATTATATATATAGAAAAAATATCATATGCAAAATGCTATAGTATTATTATTAATTTTTTAACATTTTTCTCTATAATAAAGTTGCTTTTGCTGTAATGCATACCGGCCTCTATTAGTAGAATTACTCATCACGATCATCCCAGATCTGAAAGAATAAATGAGAATCCCACAGTGCTGGTCTGATTGTGCCCATTCCAGCACAGTCTACAGGAATGAATAATCCCTAACCCGTCTCACATACAGCACATGATGTCTCTCCATCCTTCCCTCGGCCTCATAATCTCTCTCTCGCTCACACTGTCGCTCTCTCTGACATGTATGTGTGACGGAGGCCTTTATACTTTACTGTTAATGGTGACATCTCGGTGTCACGGTGTCACCATGAAATGTTTCCCCTCCCACGTCGAAGCCCAAGGCAGACAATGGTGGCCCCGAGAGTGCCGGGCAGCCCGGAGGCCCAGCTGGGCCGGGCATTCCCATGAAATCAGAAATTAGCCAGGGCCGCTGTGAGGACAGGTCACTGTCTGTCTGTACGTCTGTCTGTCCTAGTCTCATCACAAGGCCTTGTTGGCAGGATTCAAAGGTCATGATCCGTCTCATCACAGTTAAAGTACAGATCTGTTCGGAAATCTGATTGGTCAGAAGGTTTTAGTTAATCTAAAAGGATTGTACTATACACTCGCTTCTATACTAAGTGTTGTTTCTATAGTTACACCTCATTCCTCATAATGACCTGAACAAAACAAAAAGATTACATAATATATCAGGTAACTATTAGGGCTGAGAATCATCAGAGATCATCCGATACGATATTATCACGATACCCAGGTGCTGATTCGATTTGTACTGCGATTCACGATTTCATAAACATTCAATAATTTTTTTTTTGATTTTGTTACAATTCGAAACAAATTTAACAAATAATTCGATCCTACCACAAAGGATGCTGTGCTGCCTGATGATATGTGAATAGTTCAGAGTGCACCACCTGTAGGAGAATAGTGGAACTGCAACATTTTACCCACTTCAAATATGAACAGGTATAAACTTAATTTAATAAAAAAAAAAAAAAAACTCAATTTTGGAGTCAGTGTGGCGATACATGATTTGCCACACAAAAGAATCACAAATCAAATTTTCCTCCTCATCGCTAATAATTTCTCTAAGGAGATGATGATGTTACATTAATGGATTAAAAGCCGTCTCCAGCGTCAGTGCTCTGTAACAGTGAGGTTAAGCTGTTACTTTAAGGAAAGTCTTTTTGATGGAGGATTGTATTATTTTGCAGGTTTTCTGTAGTTTTTAATTCTTAAATTCAAGTAAGGTTATAAGAAAAAGAGGTGCTTGTAAGAACGTGGAAGATCCACGACCTTAACTGTAACTTGCAACCTGTAATTTCCCAGATTTTGGTGAATTCTTTTGGAACTAGACATCACACTTCATGTTAGAATGCATTCAAACTCTGCTCTTCATTGTTCAGACGAACGCTTCATCTAAAATTACTTTTGATTATTTATTACATATTGCAGAATTAAAGAAAGGATTAAAGAATTAAACAAGGTAGAAATTAGAAAAGGTCTTTTTTCTCTTACCTTGGGGTTCTCCAGTATTCCAGACTCGTAGCTGTAAAGGAAAAAAAGAAAACAGACCAAACCTGGTGTGACTAAGATGAATATTCTAGGGTCACGATGATCTGGAATACTGTAATATGGATATTGAGAAAGATTGTAAAATATTAATAGCATGATACGTGTTATGCATTCATTCGTTTTCTATACAGCTTATCCCGCGCAGGGGGGAACGGGAAGCCTGGAGCCTACAGTGGGAGGAAACCCACCAGCACTGGGAGAACATGCAAACTCCACACACACACACACAGACCCGAGGGGGGAATCAAACCAGGACCCTGGAGGCGCAAGGCCACAGCGCTAAGCCTAAAATTCTGCTTTTGTCTACATTTTACTCTTTTTCTGAATCATGTAATGGACGTCATATCAAGATCATCTAATCCATGTATGTTACTGCCATCCAATTTTTATTCAAATCATGTTCGGGTGTCAGATATGAACCACCGTAGAAAGATGAAATAAAAGTAATTCAGGTTTGGGAGTAAGTGTGAATGTTTTACAGATCTAAGTGTCGCAGCTTGAGACCCCATCTGTAACATCTCACCTGATGTGCATGAGGTTGGCGTCCATGCTCCACGGGGCTTTCGGAGTAACCGGGACTGGAATGCCATGTTTCTGAAACGAGATCCAGAAATCTAGAAATATTCTGATGCTAAAGAACGACGCTAAAAAGAGCAAAAGCTTAAAAGCTTAAATGGAGTGTATATGAGAAAGTACATGTCAGACGTCCAGGAGGAAGCCTTTGATTAGAATAAATCTCAAATCATCAAGTGATGACATCGAAGATTGCGTCAAATAATTTACATTCACTTTAATGATCATTTACATCAACTATGGTGTTTCTTTTAAATGATTTTTGATCCTTTTAATTCCATTCAATTAAATTTTATTTGTGAATGTGCATGAATCAAAATGATCAGATCTTACCTTGGCGTACTCCATGAGGTCCTTACGGCCCCGGAAACGGTTGTAAAATTCTGGGATCCTCCAAGGAGAGATGATCTGATGTAGGGAACAAAAAGGAAAAAAAATGTTAGCATGAATCAAGAAGGTACAGAGATTACGGACAGGAGGGAAGCATCCGGTCGTCACCTGGACTTCAGGGTACAGCGCGTAGCACGTCAACTCAAACCGAACTTGATCATTGCCCTGGAAAAAAAATAATAATAATAGATAAATTTCTAAATTATATATAAAAAAGATTTTAAAAATGTTATAAATGCTAAATATATCAGTTGTACTGGACGTACAAGAACGCAGACGTTATTGTGATGTTTGTCTCCATCTAGTGGTGAAAGGTAAACTGAAAAAATTATCCAATTCCTTAACTCATTTTATGTGATCTTGTTATTTTATCTATTTTTAAGATTAAATATCTGTTCATTAACAATACCAATAAACAGAAATTTCCATTAAAACAGCTGTGAAATAAAATATCTAAAATTCGTTCACACACAATATGTAAATAACAACTGTATAATAACAATATGTGTGAAGCGTCAGTGTGGGTTTATTTACTGTAGCTCCATAAACCTCCCGTATCACAGAAACACCCAGGTTAGAAATAAAGCCTCGTAGTTACTCTGACCTTCCCAGTAGCTCCATGAGAGACGTATTGCGCCCCCTCCTGGCGGGCGATCTGCACCTGGCGCCGGGCGATGCAGGGTCGGGCGATGGAGGTGCCCAGTAGGTACCGGTCCTCATAGATGGCGCTGGCCTGCACCGAGGTCCAGATAAACTCTTCTACAAACTCAGCACGGAGGTCCTCGATGAACACCTTTCACACACAAACACACATCACTAGATTATAGGGCTGGTCCGAAATACCATTTTTTGCGCTTCGAGTATTCGGTAGTGATCAATATCGAATATATTCGAAGCTTCGGTGGGAGGGGGCTGAATATATTCTTATCTCTAATAAAGGCAGGAATCTCTGTGTGTGTCTGTCTGTTGCATTTTTATGTCGAGAACCGTTCATCCAACTGCTGCGGACGCAAGGGAGTGCAAAGTCGCATTTTTGTGTAATATGGATACAGGCAAGTCGCGACACTTTCAGAATGAATAAAACTTTAATAAATGACAGAACAGCACGAGCCGAAAGGGTTTATATTATTTAAGAACGAACACTGTTATCAGTTTTCGGAATTGTAGGAGCTGCAGTGAACTTTTTGGTTTGGTTGAGCATGCTGATGTTGATGGCTGCGATACCTGGGGATGTACCTATAGACAAATTATTACTAGGGTGGGCTGCCGTACCTTAGGACTGCCGTGCAGTATTCGCAAGTATTTTCCAAGCAAAATAAATGCACATTTTAATCATGTATAAAAATGACTGATTAACATGGCAGATGAAAGCTCGTTTTTTACACCAACAATATATTGTGCGTTTCGTACTACTTACAAACTCAGGTGATTTTTCACACTTGTTGTGCTGCATATTTGACACACTGCCTTTGTTTTGTCTTCAGTCAATTTAAAGTGCTCCCACACAGCTGAGGTCTTCGGCATTTGTCTTCTCTCTGAGATAAAGTAAATCACGATGTTGGCGTTGCCGCAAGGGCTAGTCATTTAAGCGCGAATGAGAACCGTTTCGTAGGGATTGATGTCACGTGTTAAATTTTTTTTTTCTTCGAATATTTCCCTCCAAACGAATATTCGAATATTCTGGTCCAGCCCTACTAGATTATAGTAACTTATGACCATTAACACAGTATTTACTACATCATTAGAAAGAAAGAAAGAAAGAAAGAAAGAAAGAGCGAAAGGAAGAAAGAAAGAAAGAAAGAAGGAAGGAAAGAAAGAAGGAAGGAAAGATCGAAAGGAAGAAAGAAAATAAATAGACAAATAGAGAAAAAAGAAAGAAAGAAAGAAAGAAAGAAAGAAAGTAAATAGACAAAGAGAAAAAAGAAAGAAAGAAAATAAATAGACAGAAAAAAGAAAAAAGAAAGAAAGGAAGGAGGAAAAATAAATAGACAAATAGAGAAAAAAAAGAAAGAAAGAAAATAAATAGACAAAGAGAAAAAAGAAAAAAAGAAAATAAATAGACAAAGAGAAAAAAGAAAGAAAGAAAATAAATAGACAAAGAGAAAAAAGAAAGAAAGAAAGAAAGAAAATAAATAGACAAAGAGAAAAAAGAAAGAAAGAAAAAAGAGAAATAGACAGAGAAAAAAGAAAGAAAGAAAACAAATAGACAATGAGAAAAAAGAAAGAAAGAAAATAAATAGACAAATAGAGAAAAAAGAAAGAAAGAAAATAAATAAATAGACAGAGAAAAAAGAAAGAAAGAAAATAAATAGACAGAGAAAAAAGAAAGAAAGGAAGGAAGAAAGTAAAAAATACACAAATAGATAATAAAGAAAGAAAGAAAATAAACAGACAAATAGAGAATAAAGAAAGAAAGAAAGAAAATAAACAGACAAATAGAGAAAAAAGAAAGAACTAGACAAGTAGAGAAAAAAGAAAAGGAAGAAAGAAAGAAAAAAAAACAAATAGAAAAAAGAAAGAAAAGAAAGAAAGAAAGGAAGGAAGGATGTAAATAGACAAATAGAGAAGACAGAAAGAAATAAAAGTGTTATGAATAAAAAGATGAGATTTGTGAGAACGCGTTAGTTATTTGCTATTTGTCCCATAAAGTTTGAGTATAATCATGATACATCATGTGTGTGCTGCAGTAGTGACCGCATGTGACATGCTGACGTGTGATTGGATCAGTGTGTGTAATAAGAGACTGTATGGAGTTTTACAGTATAAACTCTCACTCAGAGATAACAGATCTCTCTGTTACCTTTTTCGCTCCAAGAGTCTCTGCTTTCTTTCTGGCTGCTTCAAAGTCTTCCTCCTGTCCAATATTAGCCTGCACACACACACACACACACACACACACTTTAACTACTTTATTTATGTCCACAATTCTTAATAAATGTACATAAGAACATAAATGTTACAGATCTAAAACATTGCTCAGGCATGATCCACCAATGTGGATCACACCAACACACACACACACACACACAATCAGAACTACAGTAAGATGTACATTTCCCCATTTCCTCTTTTTAATTATGTATTCATATTGGAATGAATTTTCAAAAATAATTAAAAACCTTTTACTTTAAAAAATCTCTTAAAAAAAACATTTAATTTAACCTAAAGCTAAAACTCTACTAATTGACAGGTTTAAATTGTTTGAGTGTTTAATTTTAGAAACGTGTCTAAACTGAGTCGGAGTCATATTGGGACGTTGGTACCAGAGGTCGTGTTAACGTGCATGTTTTTTAACAAAGCACTGGACAGATTCACATCATGATGCTTTGAAATAAAATGTTAAAAAGAAGGGGAAAAAAAGCAAAGACAAAAACAGACTATTTCTGATTTCTGTTTCTTCTAGGCATCTACAACTGTCCTCTGCTGCCACCTACTGGCTGAAATGATTCTCACTAGAAGTATGAAGGGTTTTCATGTTAAAACTGTTGATTGTGCAGAATAACAGAAGACCTCGCTTTATTTCTCTATACAATCCCAGTGTTTCACTAGTGCTTGGACGCCATCGAGGTAGAAAGTTTTCTGAAACCCCGGCCTCCCAGGAACTCCTTTAGCAGCCCAAACATGTGGAAATGACTTGGAACGAGGTCAGGACTGTACGGGAGGACGTGGCTATAAATCCCAGCCGAGTTCCTGTAACGTGTAAGTGGTGCTGGTGAATGATTGTGTGTACAGTCACACAGACAGGTGCGTCTCTTTCTTCCACAATTTGGTGACGGCATTCCACCCGCTGAATGTTCACGAATCCGGAATCGTTTACTCTTTCTTTAACTCTTGTGACTTTGATTGAAAATAAATAAATAAATAAACAAAGTGCCAAGAAAAAGTATGTGAAGATTTTGGAATTTCATGTTTTTCTGCATTCATTTGTTATAAAATGTGATCTGATCTTCATCTAAGTGAGGAGTATTAACAAATATAATGCGCTTAAAATAATAACACATAAAAAAATCTTTTTTGTCTTTATTGAACACACTTATTCAACATTCAAAATAGTAGTGGAACCCGAATTACTGGTTGAATCAAATCCTTTCAAGCTTTATGCAAATCAACAATTCTCGATCAAACTGTAAATAAAGTTTTTTTTGGCAAGCTTACATAACATATTCTTCTTGAGTCTTGTAAAAAAAAAAAAAGTTTAAGTGGTTTTTATCACTCAAAGTAGCTCTAGTTCACACCTCCAAACTCATTTTTTATCAAGACTCCAGGTCTGCTAACTGCTGACTCTGATTAGCTTTTTGGAGGTCATTGAAACCTAAAGGATTCATATACCTTTACACATAACACTTTTATGGTTTTCCTCAATAAAGACATGACATTTTTTGCATTAATATTTAAGACACATTATAGTTGTCAATACTCTTGACTTTTTCATGCAGAAAACCATGACATTCACGGTCAAAGTCACTTGCCATGTCAGCTCAGTCCTTTTCATTAAGCAATCGTTCATGTTGTCTCCAGTTCACAGAATGTTCCAAGGTTACCGCCGCCTCCATTACAGGAATCAAGGGAAATATTTACCGTAAGCTGGAACACTCGAGGAAGTTCAGTGCACGTGTAAAGCGGGTTTGGCGGGTTCAGTTAGGACCGGTATGAGGATATGGAAATTAAATGCTTTGTCAATTTTTTTCATTAAATATACAGCTATTGTTCTGTCTCGGTCAGACGTGTACAGAGTTGTGCATCTTTCATCGGTGTAAGCTTTAAGGGATTATGATTCATCCCACTTCAGAATGTTCTGCATGAGCTGATCTGACACGTCAATGCAGCACTCGGCAGCCCGGCGTCTCTGTGCCATGTTGGGTTTGTTTTCTTCAGGAGGTCGATAGCACTAAACCCTGCTGAATCAACCCCAGCAAGTATGAAACCCCGCTAATCCAGAGTACAGTCGTGGTGGCAGACGTGTGGAAAAAGTGTGCTATTAGTATAATATAATATATAATGTTAATAAATAGTTAGTAAAAGTTTAACTTCCTGTGTAATGTTCTACCTCATAGTGGAGGCTCGACGTTCTACACCCTGTTCATTTTCTATTTTTTGTGTCGTCTGTGTATGTCCAGACTTCATTTGTCAAAAGGTCTTGTCTAACTTTTATGGAGTCCTGCTTATCTCTGACTCTACAAACAGCTCTGCCATCATCCTACACTCACCATTTTTACTTCACTACGTATGTAAACCGTGGTAGAACTGAGTGGGATCCCATTATTACTTTCAGAACTGTCTTAATTCTTCATGCTGTTGATTTAACAAGGTGCTGGAAACAATCCTTAGACATTTTGGTCCACAATAGGATCAGGCAGTTGCTGCAGATTTCCCGGCTGCACATCGTCTGTGATGTTCCACCACATCCCAAAGGTGCTTTATTGGATTAAGATCTGGTGACTGGAGTCTGTGTGAGGAGACTGACCTCATCGTCTTGTTCAAGAAACCAGTTTGAGATGATTTTAGCTCTGTGACATGGTGGTCATAAAGGGATGGACACAGCCAGCAACAATACTCAGGTAGGCTGTGTTATTGAAACCATTTAACCCATGGCCAAAGTGTGCCAAGAAGGAGCACAAGGCAGAATGGATGCAGGTTTTTTATGTTTTTTACGGCAAATTAAATTCAGACCCCACCACCCGAATGTCGCAGAAGAAATCGAGACTCATCAGACCAGACAACGTTTTTTTCCAATCTTTCTATTGTGCAATTTTGGTGAGACGATCTAAATTGCAGCCTCGTTTTCCTGACAGGAGCGGCATCCGGTGTGGTTGAACGTGTTGTGCATTCAAAAAACTGCCCTCACTGGATTTTTTTTTTGTTTTTCAGACCATTCTCTGTAAACCCTAGAGATAGCTGTGTATGAAAACCCCAATAGATCAGACCAGCCCACATGGCACCAACACCCATGCCATGTTCAATGTCACTTAAATCACTTTTCTTCCACAATCTGATGATCAGTTTGGACATCAGGAGATTGTCCCGATCATGTCTACATGCCAAAATCCACTGAGCTGATTGGCTGATTAAATATCTCAATTGATGTGCACTTGAACAGGTGTATCCTTCAATAAGATTAATAGGTAAGTCATTACACCAATTCTTTCCTTATTTGTCAAGAAATATTTTAGATATGATCATTCATGTTATGTTTGCCATCAAAGACTTTTTTCAGTACATACAGTAGGATGAAATGAAAAGGGTAAGCTGAAGTATCATTACCAGGTAGGCGATGACATCATAGCCTTGTTCCTTGAGCCAAACCAGGATGCAGGACGTGTCGAGACCGCCGCTGTACGCCAGGACCACTGTACCTTTGTACATTTTCTCCATCTTTAATACCTTTCATGGGCCATGGGAATATAAAGATAAATGTCTAAGCCAACAATCATTGATGAGGAAACTAAAACCGACTTATTAAATGAAATATTTAGATTAACAGGTGGACCGTTACATTAACCCTCTCTCACATTGCACTATGATCCGCTCCACCAGCGAACTGGAGATATTCGAATAGTAAGAACACTATACTGTAAACTTCATAAGCTAGGTAAGGTTAAACAGGTTTGTTCTTAAAGCTCCACGTGTCCACTTTCATACGAGCCAATAATTCATTTTCTTTCATTCATTATTTTTGGACTGTGGGAGGAAACCAGAGGAAACCCACCAAGCACAGGGAGAACATGCAAACTCCCACACACAGGGACGGGATTCGAGCCTGGCCAGGAATCGAACCCAGACCCTGGAGGTGCAACGCGACAGTGCTAACCACTACACCACCGTGCCTGCCTACTAATATACATATATATGTATGTATGTATGTATATAGTAGTAGTATGCATTTTTTTCACACCCAAAGTGCAGTTAAAATTATTCTGTGCATCATTTCTCTTTCGTAAAAGTGCAGAAATCTGTGCATTTGTGATGACATACATGAATCATTCATACATGAAAAACATTTCTTTCCAACATGGTCAGAAGCAGAGTAGCGTCACGAGGTGTCATTTTTTTTCCTTGCCATAGTGGCTCAAAATGGAATGAATAGTAAAGATAGAAAAGTAAAAAAAAATGTATATCAGTCAGATTTTCCAGACCTTTTCAGCCACCTAGAAACGAGTCACTATGGCAAGCCGTTTTAACATTTAATGGCAAGTCTGGATATGTTTTACAGATATCCGTAATTCAGTTCTTCCTAGGCGAAATGAAAATTTCAGATATCCACAATGGCATTCCTCCTATCAACAACGGTCATTCCAGATATCCACAACGTCGTTCTTCCTAGGACGAATGACGTATGGCAAGCCGCCATATTATGGCAAGCCGTTTTAACAGTTCTATCCGGAATGAACCTTACAGATATCAACAACATTTTTGACTAGTTGTAACTGCATTCTGACAAGTCAAAATGACAGTTAGGGATATCTGCAATTCAGTTTTGAAGAGTCAAAACTGAATTACAGAGATCTGCAATGACGTCACTGAAACTG
>JAQMYJ010000017.1:3232006-3246344 GCA_030014305.1 Clarias laeviceps
AGCCAGAAATCTTGCTTGTTTGTAGGTGACCAAATACTTATTTTACAGAGGAATTTACCAATTAATTCATTAAAAATGTGTTTTTTTTCTTATTTTTGTCTCTCATAGTTGAGGTATATCTATGATGAAAATTACAGGCCTCTCTCATCTTTTAAATAGGAGAACTTGCACAATTGGTGGCTGACTAAAACAGTTTTTTGCCCCACTGTATATATTTTCTGTAAGGTTTTCTGATATTGTGTAAACGTTCCCATGTCCCTTTTTGCGCTCTTTCATTCCTTATATGGTAATACTTCCAATATACTACTTCCTATATTAGGAAATGGCTTACTGGAATCGTTCTGTCTCACCGGAAAATGTTCACGTGTTTCCCATCATATCGCCCATATGACTTGCATGTTAATATTCTTTTGATGTACAGGACACACAGTACCGTGGTAAAGTCTTATGGCATTTTCACACTAGGCACGACTGTTTCATACTGTGCCCAGGCACGATTGCTCCCGCAGTCTGGTTATATTGTTACAGTATAAGTTATATTGTACAGTACTGTGCAAAAGTCTTTTTTTTTTCTTAAATACAAACTTTGTTATACATGTTTATTTTATGACTTTATTGTTTTCCTTTTAAGAACCTTCAAGACGTTCAAAAAAAAAAAAAAAGCATTTCGGATTTTCAAACATAAGTATTCCAGCAATAAACCAAAATGAGTATTACGGAAAAATATCTGTAGGCCAGAAAAGAAAGCAGCATATTAGGTGAAAGGCAAAACAAAAATTCAACAAAAATCAAAAAGAAAGCTTTTGGGTTTGGCTGTATGACAAAAAAGAACAAGGTGTGACATGTAGCTGGTTCTGCAAAGAAAGCAACTAGTGTCCTGCACAAATTGTACCCGAGACTTTATTTTAAGGCCATCGCCCGTCACACCAATTATTGACTTTCTTTTTAATCAATATAGCTTACTGATTTTTATAATTTTTTTTCTATGTAGAAACCTTTTTTTCATAGACATCCGTGCTCTACAGCTTAAGACTTTTTCAGACACCTCACGTGCATTTGTCTCTCTCTCTCTAAACTCTGGGTCGGCCAGTAAGCGCACCGAGGTGAGGCAGAAGAAACAAAGCAATAATTCTTCCTTTAATTTGTTTTAAACTTAACGCGTTTACATTTACGGCATTTGGTAGACATCCTTATCCAGAGCCATTTACTTTTCTCTCATTATTCCTATATCTGAGAGCAGGTGAGGGTTGAGGGCCTTAGTCAAGAGCCCAACAGGGGCAGCTTGGTAGTACCAGGGACCTTCTGCTCAGTAGCCAATGCCACCTTAGCCAATCCGCTACCCCTGGCCTATATACAGTCCAGACACTCTGGCTTCTATGATTGCTGGTTACAATCAAAGCCTGCGTGCTGATGGAAGTCATCTAAAAATAATTCAGAAGTATGTCGTGTGTTGAGCTGGCAGGGCCGTAACCTGAAACTAATTTCAGAGGGATTAGGATATATATTTTTACATACATACATACATACATACAAACACCTAATTAATATGCTTTAATAGTTTATGTTAGCGCTCAATTTGTTCTGGATTGATCCTAGTCTAACTTCATATAAGCTTTTGCTGCTAATCAAGAGAATAAGGAAAGTATATTTGGAGTCTCTTTAAAAATGCCCATGTTGCCAGATTCAATCAGAAATTTTACCCCCTGTATTAAATGCTAAGGAATTCACTATATAAAGTAGCACTTACCTCATCAAAAACTTTAGATCCCATAGGATACTGTAGGCGACAGTCTGAAACAGTAAACAAGGAAACGATAAATACATATACACACACATCTATTTCTATATATCTGTACAGTGGAACCTTGGATTGCGAGCATAATTTGTTCCGGAAGCGGGCTTGTATTTCAAAACACTCTAACCAAATCAAATTGTGTGTGTGTGTATGTGTAGTAAACAATACACACGTACACGGATGTTGATTATACCAGTGAGAGAAATAAATAAATAAATAATTATTTTTAAGCAATATTAAAAATGTTAAAGCTAAACGTTATTTCATTACCTGTAGTGCAATAATGCCAAATAATCCAAAGCAAGCATACTGTACAAAATTTCTACTGAGAACAAGGACACAGCCACCTGTAAGGGAAAAAGAATATAGTTTAAAGACATTCACACAGCTAAAACTCCAAAACAACACTTTTGTACCTCAGGTTTATTATATATATTTTAATTCTTGGATCCCAGGCTGTAAGCGTGCACCGATTTGGTTTTAAAATCACGGCAATGATGGGCAATTATGAACATATTTTACACACTGAACCGTAGACCTCCAGTCGCCAAAACGAACAAAAATTTTCCACTGGATTTACAAACGTTCCTGAACTTTTATTTCCCTACATTTTCTCATTTTTATGCTGCTGATCACATGTAATGTATAAATTGCATCATGAGAGACACTAAATCGTGAAATTAAATTTAAGTCTTAAAAAATATCAGTCTAATAAAATCAGAAGTGAATCAGACGCTCTTTTGACTTCGATGAAAATAAAAATTCGGAATAATATTTAACACTAATAATAATAATAAGAAGAAGAAGAAGAAGAATGGCAATTCAATTTGTATTGCAATTCTTTAAGCATCATGATGTTGTAAATATATAGATTCACTTTTTTCAGTATTATTTTTATATTTCTAAATAAACTAGTGAAATAAAATAATTCCCTCCTACACCACAGGGCACTGTGCTGCCTGTCAGTGTGTAAATAGGTCAAGTGCACCACATGCAGGAGCATAGAGGAACTGCAACATTTTACTACCTAAATAGCAAAAGACTTTGAAACTAATTACTGTAGATTTCTCCCCAACTGTAATAAAAAAAAATGGGTGAAAAAAATCTTGCGTCAGCTGAGGTGTTTAATTTTTTTTTTTTAATAACAGGCATTTCTGCGCAGACAGACCGACCCGTTTCTCGATTTATACTTTAACATTTCTCTCGTCATATCTGAACGGTTACTTTAATTAATTTCGTGACTCGTGTTGACTCACTTCCTTTATTTTTTTTTAGATTCGTGAATTAATATCAACAATGATCATTTTTTGATACATTTTCTTGCTAGTGAATGCTAGTATGAGGATGTACTTTTGATTTTAGTTTTTTTTTTGGTTAAGGGCCGTTTAACCTTGACATTATATCCCAGACATAAGAGTGCCGTCTTATATGACGTCTTGCATATTAAATATAATGAAAAGCTAACGAAAGCTCACCCAGCTGTCCTAATAGGTTAAGCAGCACAAAGCACGTGGCCAGAAAGTACCCGCAGCCCCATGTGGCCTCGATGTAGTCTCTCTGCTCGTACCACTGAAACCACATGCGGATGCCGTCCTCCAGGAAGGTGCTGATGAGACACAGGCGCGCCAGGTGAGGCAGGTAATGTTTCGTCACTCTGAGGAACTACAGAAAACACAAGCGCTCATCTTAACATTACATTATTGTTTCAAGGTCTCAAAAGAAAAAGAAACAAAAAATTTAATGTTTAGATTTATTTTCTAGATATATAGAAAATATTCATCTGGGACACACTATTCATTAGCGCACACGCGCACACACGCGCGCACGCGCGCGCACACACATGCACACTATGGGCAGATTGGAAATGTCAGTCAGCCTACACGGCTTGTTTTTGGGCAAGGGACGGGGCCAGTGTTTCTTCCTCTGCAGCTCTATTTCTTTAAAAGTTAAAAAATTAAGTAAAAATAAATAAATAAATCACAGATGTGTTAATTATAATTAAAAAGCACAAAGGGTGGCCTCCGAGTGGCGCAGTGGTAAAGCGCTCGCCCCATCATCCGGAGATCGCTAATTCGAACCCCGGGTGATGCTGTTGCCTCTCACAGCCGGAGGCATAGAGAGAGCTGATTGGCCGAGCTCTCTCAGGGGGGAGGGATGAGAGGTACTTCGCGCTCCCACATTAACGACGGCTCTACAAGTCAGTCAAGGGCGTCTGTGAGCTCGCGTAAGCGGAGTGTGTTACGAGTGTGTTACGCCGCCCCCAACGGTGCGTGAGTAAGCAGTTCGAAAAAAAATGGTGGGTGACGTCACATGGGTCGGAGGAAACACGTGAGCGGCCAAACTTAGTTAATGTTTTAATCATTAAGGGAGTCCATATTTCTTTACAGAGAGATAGAGGTTGTATGACTGAAACAGCATGTTTTTGTTCACTTTTTTTAAATCACTCTAGTTGCTTTAGCGGTTTTTAAGATCTAAATATGTCCCTTAAAGGATTGCTAAATACTACTAAGTGACCTTTAAACCAGGGATACTGAATTAAAAGGTTAGATAAATAAAATTTTCTTGAAGCCTTCACGTTTTTGTTAGGATTCAGATACAGTATATGCAGTCATTGTAAGTCTATACAAAATAAGCAATTTAAAATTTCCATAGCATTTCAATAATGTTTATTGTCAAGTTTCAGTCACTATGTTAACAGTTTGAACTTTAATGGCCTTGTATATTTCCTTGTATTCTTATGAAACACAAACAATATTTTTTATACAAACAATAATCTTTAGTGAATCTTCATTTGCACACTGCTGGGCTGTAAACGAACGTCAAAGGACTCTGGTTGCTCTCCGCTATACAAATAAAATTGAATTAAAAAATTTAATTGGTTGCTCTGTCACGAGGGCTCTCAGTTCGGGTATTTTACACCCTCATAGTGAAGCTTCAACGTTACTGCCTTTTATCATCGCAATGGTTTCAGAAACAGATGAGTCACACTGGTTTCAGAAACAGATGAGTCACACTGGTTTAAAAAAAAAAATAAAAAAAATAAAAAGCCATCAGTGTCCAGACGGTACTACAGTCACTCTGTCCGGCTCTGTACTGCAACCTGCCATTTAGTGACGTTCGATTAACATTCATTTTTAAAAACCGTCCTGATATCTCAGGGAAATCTATCGTCTCAAAAGTTACCACAATATCGAATTGTAAAGTCCTGACACTATACTCAAAAAGACAAAATATACATACTGAGAGACACAACAAGAAATTGTAGCTTTACTTATTTAATTTTTTTTAATCTTTACACAAAACTGCACGTCTCTCTCGTTTAACAAACAAACAACAACTCCTGTACTGGTATGACTGAAGAAACTCCCAGATAAGCCAGTATATACAGTACCGTTCTACACACGATGGCCTCGGGAGCAGAAATCCGAGCTCCAGAGATCCCAATTTTAGAATGGCGGTTATTTCCGGAACATCTTTACTATGTATCAATTACTTTCATTACACTGTAACAGAATTATTTATACAGACTTCAATTGATCTTTGTACAAACTCCAAATGAGTTAAAGTATATATAACTTGTTAAAGTAAGACCATAAAGCCAGAGAAAGAGAGAGAGACGACAAAGAGGCTTTTATAAACGAGTGTGAAGAACTCTTGGCCGAGTTGTGTTACAAAGCCATTGAGCAACTGCTGGCATACAAGACTGAACTTTGGTTGCTGGTATCAGCTGTAAAGTTGTGTGTGTGTGTGTGTGTGTGTGTGTATAGAAAGAAATATCATGCTATGATTTATACAAGTGTGTCACCTGTAACAGGTAGTTGTTTAACCTGAAGACAAATTCTCGACCTTGGTCTTGTAAAACATCTCGTTTTGAGTGTTTTCCTAAACACTTGTGTTGATCAGCTGATTGATTGGATCAGGCATGTCAGAGAGCACCAAAGATAAGCCTTATTCAGAAAGGTGAAATGGTCATGGGGTACTGGGGGTGTTTACTGTTTTACAGCTGTTCATTAGTGATTTTATATGCGTTCTGATCAAAACCTGTCAGGTGTTTTTTTTTTAATTACAGCTTGATTTTTTATTTATTTATGTATTTATTTAACCAAGCTTAATGATTGTCTGGAGACACGTCTGTGATTTTCTACACAGATGTCACCCAGTTAGATCCATATATAATTATTGTTTAATTGTATTTTCCAATTCTTGCTGAAACATTGATGCGATAAGCACCAGAGCCTAGACAGCATCACAGTAGAGCAACAGATTTATTACTATTTAAAAATTTATATTCTAATATTTTTATCCACCTCTCTCCACAGCGTTAGGTTAAACCTTAATGCAGCACTGTGTTCCTGGTGTTCAATTACCGTCACCAGTTTATAGCTAAAACAGACTACAAAATACATTTATTTTAAATACTATGCTCATACTGATGGACAAGCCACAGCAATGTAAAAAGATGAAGGCAGCTTCTCAAAAGCTCAGCCGAAGAAGTTTGAGCTCATGTGTACGACGTCTTCTTTGAAAGAATTAAACCCCAAAACCAAAGAATTCCCCTCCCCACTTAAACAAAGCCATGACAAGGAAAACAAACAAGAAAACAAAAAGTGCAGACAAACCACTTACGCAACTAGCTAATTACAACTGTTTAATCTGCTCAGATCGCAGTCATAACGGTTCACATTCACAAGGACCATAAAAATCCTTGCGCTACCGGTAAAAATTCACATGTGCCTGTATTGGATATATAGTATATCCTATGTAGGGCCACTTACACAAGTGACTAAGATTTGATCTGAAAATACATTTGTACAGTCGAACAAAAAAAAAAAAAAAAAAATACACTGTTGCGTGCCTTACCACTTTTATCAGAGCCATATGCAAATAGGCAAATATGTGTGAGATGACAGACGGCACAGATGAAATGGCATCTAAACAGCGATCTACTTCCGTTCTCAGGTACGACCAGCGACTCAACAGGAACTTTTCCAGCGGACAACAGTGATATTTTCTCACTGATTAAACTGAAATGAAGTGTAGTCGGAAAGGAAACGATCCTGTGGCCCTAACGTGGAGCAAGACACGCCATCGAAAGTGGGGCGGGACATACGCACTGTATCTAGAGAATATGCATCTGATTGGACAAATACACTACTAGTACAGGATGAGTCATGAAAGAAGTGACATACCAGTCTTTGAAACTGTTTGCAAGATATACGGTCATTCGTGTTACTAAAGAACAACTCGGAAAGTGCTGTGGATTTCATTTCAGGGTCACAGAAACAGCCCAAAGAGTGACAAATTGGAGAAACCGTTACCTAAAACCTGAGATGTTATAATGAAAACTTTTACTTATTGTAAATGTGTTATGCTAAGACTTTCCTTACACAAGCTAAGCTCACAATTTAACAGAATTTACACAGAGATAGTGCTATTTTTATAGCCTAGCTCAGATGATACACTCCTACAAACTACTAAAGTTATTTTAGCAAACTAGCACTAGAGCTAGCTAGCACAGATTTGCCCATGTTTCCTAAACTTTTCACGTTTTACAAAAACCAAACAGTGATGTATGTTTATATATCTTTTTCTTTACTCGTGTTCAGCTAGGCTAGCAACAACGTCTTCACATTCAGTTCAATTCAATTGCAACTTTCCTTGCTAACTAGCCTAGCCGGATAAGCTAATCAAGCCCAATATGAGACAGTTTCCCGAACAGTCGGTTTCCGTTAATCGGTACCTGATCCGCGACATCCTCCGCCGTGCTCATCATGTCCTCCTGACCCATGGCTGATCGATTCTGTGAAGACACCCGGTGTCAGAATAAAATAAACCTGTTGTTTGTTTGTTTTCTCGCTCTTATTTCAGGCAGAGGTAGAGAGATTTAGAGATTTTCCCCCCCGCCTGTCCGTCAAGACTAGGCCGCCGCCGTCCCACAATCCCGCGCGCGCCGCTACGATAAGCCCCCCTCGCGCGTGAGACGCGGCGCGCGGACTCGCCGTGTCTGCCACGTGTACCGAGAAAGTGCGCGCGCGCGCGTCTGCTGAACACTACACTACACTACGCTATCCACACTGTAGTATACTACGTACCTACACGTGTGTGTTTATGTATATATGTATACAGTGCTGTGTATTTGCCACCTTCCTGATTTTTTTTTTAGATTTTTGCCTTACTTGTCACACTTAAGATTCAGATCATCAAACAAATGTTACCATTACACGAATTATAACCAAAAAATAAATACAAAATTATTTTTTTTTAATGATTTTATTCAATAAGGGGGGGAAAAGGTGGGACCCTCCAGGGTCTGGGTTCAGTTCCCAATTTCGAATGTGTGAGTGTGTGTGAAGTTTGCATGTTCTCGCTATGTTTGGTGGGTTTCCTCCGTGTGTCCTGTCACAGTCCAAAGACATGCAGATTAGGCTAATTGCCGATCCCAAATTGGCCCATAGTGTGTGAGTGTGTGTAGTCTGGATTGGCATCCAGTCCAGGTCCCCAGTCTCCTTGAATAGGCTCCGGGCTTCCCCACGACCCTGTATACAGGATACAGCAGTATGAGTGAGTGAGTCAGTGAATGAGTGACTGAATGAGTGACGAAGTTAAAAAATAGTATAAACAAATGGAGAAAGCTTGAAACAGTGATGAAACTTCCCAAGATTGCCCGGCCTCCCAAATTTACTCCAAGCGCACAATGACAACTCATCTGGGAGCTCATAAAAGAACCCAGAACAACTTCTAAAGAACTGCAGGTCTCACTCACCTCAGTGTTCATGATTTAACAACAAAAAAGAGACTCCAAGACTCCAGTTCCAAGGCAAAAACTACTGCTGACCAAAAAGTACACAAAGGTTCATCTCACATTTTGAAAAAAATATCTTGATTATTTCCATGACTTTTGGGCAAATATTTTGTGAATTGATGAGACAAAAGTTTATCTTTTTGGAAGGTGAGCTTCCCATTACAACTGGTGTAAAAAAAAAAAAAAAAATCTAAAAAGACGAGTGGTTTTTTTTTTTATTTGGTCTTTCTATTCTTGAGCCTTACCAGTGGTTTGCATCTTGAGGTAAATTGTCTGTATTTACATATATATGGCTCAGACAGCACTTCCGTCTTTAACGTGAACAACAGGTTTATATTCGTTTGCTCGTTCTAATACAGTTTAATTACTCCGTATTCTCATAATCTGTATATAATATGCTTTTTAGTTCTTAATGTTTTTGCAAGTAGTTTTTTTAAACAAGTACTTAAAATGCGTTTTTTAGTACTTAGGGTCTTCCCACTTTGTAAAGCTTTTGTAAAGGTTTGTAAAGCACTAAGAACTTCCCCACACATAGAGACAGAAGCAGTTCTGCACTCCACTGAATACATAGAAGTATAGAAAATTAATAGAGTAGATAAAATCTTTTTATTAAACACTTGGATAACTAATTAAGTGCAAAGATTTTGAAACCAGTAATGTCAGTTAAACGTCTGTTATTTGGATGTCCACGGCAGAATTTCTCAAATTTGTAAAGAAAAAAAAAAGGAAAAAGAAAGACACTTTTGAGTAGTTTGGCATTATTTGTCTCACATTCATTATTGCACAGTGTAATTCTTTCTTCACATTTCCCAGCTTGGGTTAGAGAGCAGACAGATACAGTGTCTGTGGGACTAAAGGCATTGCGAAAGGGCACACAATGGGAACTTGGTGAAGCTGGGACTTGAACCGCCAACGTTCTGAGCAGTAATTCAGAGCCACTGAGCTACGACATCCATTTTACAACATTTTGGGGTCAATCAAGCCAAACCAAGAATGACAAAAACCAGACCAATGACATCTTATGAGCTGATTTAAGTTAGGCAAGACTTACCGTTGACATTTAGAATTTTACTTCTGGGCAAGATATAAAGCAGATTTAATCAAAATAAAATGCTTACTAACAATGAAGTACTGAAAGGAATTTTTGGATTTTGTAGCTGGATGGATCTGTCACTGTCTCCACCTTTTATTATGCAGCTCAACACAAAGCTCTCTGTCATTTTAAACACATGAGTTTAAGAGGAAAGCTAAACTAAACATGCTTGTTTGCAGCCAATTTATCACCCAAAGAACATTGTACACAAGCATGGAGGTGGAAGAAGGATCATGATGTACGGCTGTGTTTCTTCAGCTGGTACCCGGGTTAGTTATTAGAGTCAAGGATAGCTTCAAATTCCCATCAATTTTGGCACAAAACCCACAGGTCTGTGTTATGCAGCTGAAGGAAATTTTTATTTGCATAGTACAATAACATCTCAAACACAAATCAACAAAGACATGCATTCAGAAGAAGAAGAAAAACTGTAGGAATGTCCCAGCCACATCCCAAAACTCAATCCTATCCAAAATCAATGGAACCAGGAAATTCCCTAGTTAAATTAGAATAAAATTGCCAAATCAAGATGTGATGATTTGGTAGACTTTTACCCAAAAAGAGTATTTATAAGAGGTCACGGAGTGTTGCTCAACCACATTAAAGATCAACAAATACCAGACATAGTTTCTACTGGTTTAATAAGTATGGTATATACAGTACATTCAGAAACAAGCACACAACAATAATCAAGAAACAACTGAAACACAGAATACAGGTCAGATTTGAAGAAATTACAACATCTTGTTGATTTCAGTGCTGCAGTCATTTTCAGCACATGGGAACCCAAAATTCACATATTAAACAAGAAAAAAAAAATAATTATGCTTCACGTTCAAGCTAAACCGGGACTTGTGATGAATTTTCCAGTGAATGAGGAAGGCGTAAAACAGACTGGCGACATCTGTCTATGGGAACTGTACACACAAATCACTCACCAGCACCACTTCTAGGTTACAGGAACTCAGCTGGGAGTTATTGCCACATCCCCTGTTCAGTCCTGACCTCGCCTCCAAGCCATTTCCACATGTTTGAGTAAGCCATTAAATGAGTTCCTGGGGGGCCAGCGATTCAGAAGCAGGCATCCAATCATGACTCTGGTGTGCTGAGAAAACTTTGCATTACTGTAGTGGGGGATGATAACTAAAGGGAGTTTTTAAAGGAAGTTTTATTTTTGAATCTCAACAACAAAGGGAAGATCTGCGAACGTAGCTTTTAGCGAATCTGTGTAGTTGGTCTTGGCCATCCATATCTGTCGTTTAACAGCCACAGACGCAGCCATGATCCTTCCAGAAAGTTCCGCCTGGTGTGAGGAGAGATGAAATGTGAACTCTGCGATGAGCTTAAGCTCAGCAAGAACGTCAGTGAGCCTTTGAGGAGTCGGGTTTTCAGAAATCTCTACCAAAAGGCGCTTCTGGTAATCTGACAAGTATCGCAAATAGTTTGCAGTCTTTGCTAGCATGCCGGCGGTTTGATACGATTTTTCTGCGAGTGTTTCAGTGAACCTCAAGTGTTCAGAAGGAACAGGGTGTTCTTCTCTGTTTCCCGGAGGCATGACGGCTTGGAAGATGGCCGACATAAGCGTGTTGACTTGAGGCATATGAGCGTAAGGCATAGCCTGGCTTTCGTGAAGCTTGTACAACTCGGAGAACACTGGCCTGAAAGACTGTGAGCTCGCCGGATTGGACCACGAACATTGGACCAAATTCTCAAACTCTGGCACCATGAGTGGACATGGCAAGCCGTTCTGGCATTTGGGAAACTCGATACCCAAGTGTCTGGCTGCACGTACCATAAGATTCTGCAGCTCTTCAGATGTAAGAACATCCTGCATTGAACTCAGTCGCTGAGGTAAAGTGGATTTTAAAGCATTTGAGATTTCTAAAGGCGCATCTTCTTGTTTTACTGCATTTAAAAGGGGGACAGATCCAGAACAGGTCGCTGTACCGGTCTGTTGTTCCTGATCCACTTGGGATATTTCTGCTGAATGTGGAATATCGATTGATCTCCTCTTCTCCAAGACTTCAAGCCGCTTCTCCATTACACTCCACTGTACCTGCACGGCTCTCTGTTGAGCTTCTAATTTCTGCTCCACCATCTTAAGCAGCTTATCGTTTTGCCTGGCAAGTTTTGCAGAAGTCTTCGTTTCCCTTCGCGGCCTTTTCTCCCCAACAGATTCGCACGAGGAGTCGGAGCTCCAGGAGGAACACGAGGATGAAATCGGGGAGTGTTTTCGTCTCCGTCTGCAGCCCCTGCTCGTGTGCCTCACGCAGCACGGGTGACACCGAGGTGAATGCCACCTCTTGTGTGAGGTCGAAGGCACTGGAATGGGTGCTGCAGATGCACCCAGGTCTTGCGTATGCTGCGACGTTCCATGTGAAACATATGTACCTTTCATCGCTGCAGCGTTTGGGTCAGGTAGGTCCAAAGACGGCGAGATAAGTGTGAACATGACAGGTGTAGTGGAAAAAGATGGCGTAGCATTTTCTGACTGTGATACAGTAGGGGTAGCAGACACCAACCTCACAGGTTTAAGTTCTTTAGCCGTAGCAGACGATGCCACCGGTTCAAGTTTAGACGGCATTCCCGTCTGAGACGCCTCGTTTTTCCGTTGCTGGGCCTCCTGATGAATCACCTCCTGCACCTTGGTGAGACGCTTGATACAAGTGCCCCAGTCCATCTTGGCACAGTGTGGGCATTTTCCATACTCCAAGACGGCCTCTTTGGCATGTTGGATTCCCAAGCAGATTAAACACTTTTCGTGCGTGTCTTTAGACTGGATTTTATAGTTGCGGCAGGAACACCAGGTAAATTTCACTGTCGAACTTGCCATGGTGGACGTTAAAGCTAGTAACAGACAGGGTGGAGGATCTAGGAGATTCAGGAAAGTTCTGGTTGCTATTGCGTGAAATGATTTCCTAAAGAAAAACAACAGTAACACTGAATGCACTGGCACATTGTATAAACAAACACACACACACACACATTTGGCATTAGGACATTAAGTAACAACAATAATAGTCAGTTGTTATTTTAAGATACAAGGCCACACTAACACAAGGTTAACATATATATTAGTAGAAAAATCTGCATTATTTATAACAATAACAAACAAACCTATGATTGAATTAAACATTAAACTGCAACATGCATTTATGGTTTTAACTGCATTTCACTGTTTAATAGTACATGTTTATTTATATAGTTTTTTTCCTACAGTGTTTACAGACTAATACATCATTTCTCTTTTTAACCTAATTTGAACTCTTGGTGTTTAACCAGGATAATATATTTAATAATATAAATAATAACCATTAAAACTCAGTATTTCTCAGATGTTTCTTCTGCCACAAAATAAATTATTTCGTTTAGAATCTCAGTCTTACCATGCAAACGTGAAACGTGCATAAACACTGCTTCTTCAAGCCAATAATAAACAGTTTACGCGTCGCGCTTTAATGACGTCAAATGACGCGCGAAGGCACAGCAGTGAAATAGCAAATCCGAAATAGCCTTAAATAAAATAAAACTTATATATAAAAAATATTTTAAAAAAACCAACAGAGATTTTACCTCAAAATTAACTTCAGATGTTCATATATTTTGTTATTTGTAGTTTTCATGACTGCAAACGTTGATGCAAGGTTTTAGTTTATTACACAAACGTGTACACACACACACACACACACACACACATTTTTTTTTAGTCTTACAGTCATAATGCCTAGTATTTTATATTCTCAAATTTCATTCCTAAGGTGAAATATCATGTTTTCTTTGACACATGGAGGCGCTCATTTTAAACTGACCCAAATCAGTGCAACTACAGCTAGAAGAAAGCCGTCTTCCCTCTCCGACTTTCCATTTGAAAACACATACTTCCCCGACAACAGGATCTACACCCTGTACATCATATTCTCACATACAAGGAGTTCCAAGTGGCACCCACAATCAGTTTGTTTTTATTCTATCCTGTTCTGGTCTTATCCTTCTGTACCCAGCATGCAAGCTTAATGCATTTAGGCATTTAGCAGATGCTTCTATAATCTATGTAGAACCCATAGCACCATTACAGTAGATTATGAGAACTTCCTTTGATGTTCTGAGGTTTAGTGTTGGCTCCATGGTTAAGATTTTGAGTTACAGATCAGAAGGTTGGGGTTCAAACCTCAGCACCAAAGCACTTTGACTCTATGCTCCTTCCCCCCAAAAAAAGAATTTCACTGTAGTGTAATGTAGAGCATGTATGACAAATTAAAGCTTCCTCATCACTGAATAAAGGAGAGATGAATATGGGGCGAACACCTCCGCCTTATCATATCGACCACGCGTCCTGAAAAACCAACACCAAAGTTGATATTGAGAGAGAAGAAGCACACCAGATGAGGTGACGTGCTGCTGACCAAGCAAAATGGCCCGCTTTAGAGATGACATCATGCATCACACGATGCTGAGGACTAATATGAGTGGCATAGGTTTATTGTATATACTGTTTGTTGTATTGTAGTTATTTCTTGTCTTTTACTGTTCTGTTATAATCACTAATGCTCCACAAGAATCTGAAGCAAAAATACTACACTACGTTCCAAATTATTATGCAAATTGGATTTAAGTGTCATAAACATTAAATGTTTAGTTTTTAAATTAA
>JAQMYJ010000017.1:3251938-3263037 GCA_030014305.1 Clarias laeviceps
GAACGACCGGTGAGTGTTTCCTGCCTTAAAATGTTGGGGGGGGGGGGGGGGGATGATTAAAAAAAATTTAATTCCAGGCCAGTACGAGAGTGAATCTAAAGCTGAACCTGATCCGGACATGGATTCAGATCTTTCTATAATTCTTCGACGCTAAAACCGATTCTCATCCCGAACAAACGCGGATTTCTAAAAACGAAAAATTTCCCACTACAAATGAAACCCTTTTTAATTCATCCAAATATCACCAGGGGAGATTAAAAAAGCCAATCTGCTTAATTTTCTTTTTCTTTTTTTAAACACAGAAACTTGTGAAGTATACTGCAGAGCATTGACTCTGACTCGCCCGTTTAAAACAAACAAACAAACAAACAAAAAAAAAAAACACCACACAGACACACGTTGTTTCTTTCCCCCCCCAGTGTGTTTTAACACGGTTTGCTCAGAATCAAATTAAAAATAAAAAACGCACTACTGTAGGAGCAAGAAATAGTTTCTGTTGAGGAAAATAAAAAAACAAACAAACAAAGCAAGATGATCATACAAGCTCAGGAAGTAAAAGGACGCTCAATAAAAAAAAAAAAGTCTACAAAGCAGCTTTTTTTTTTTTTTCTCAGCGCTTCTCTATACAGCTATAAACGCTTATGTACTTAACGACCAACGAACGAATGAATCAATCAACATTTAATTTCTTCCTTTTTTTTTTTTTTTATTAAAAGATCTGCTCTCAGCATTTCCAGGAGTCAAAGCTCACATTTTTTAAAACTTTAAATGAAAAATAAAGCATAAGCACAGAGGGATGTACCGTAGAACAGCATGGGACTAGCAGACTGTCAATAAGTTGAGAGGTTTTTAAACTCACCGTGAGATCTCTGATTTTTTTTTCTCTATTTTTAACCAAACCATAATAGAGCCTAAGCAGTATTTTAGATCACCATTACACCGTCTATACAGCACGTTATTTGAATCATGCTCTCATTTGTGAATCTGTGTTCTCTTTCCTTGTTTGGACCGCAAACGATAGCTGTAAACTAAACCAGAGTGAGTGAACAAGATTACTGGCTTCTGAAAAAAAAAAAAAAAAAAGAAAGGTAAAAAAAAACCTAAATACATAAAATCAGACTCACCTAGTGATAGGAGCATGAAAGACAAATGGCGGTAATGGTGGTACAATTAGCTAAGCTAATTAACAACGACAACTTCAACACTAGGACACTAGGATGAAGTAAATAATGCCGGATTCTAGGCTAAGACTGTGGGAGGGGGAAAAAAAACAAAAACAAAAAAACACCCTTGTGAAGTAACACTTTGCGTACTGGTCGTTGGAACAGTATGCGTAGAAAAAAAAAAGCTCCTTAAAGAGCGCTGGCTTTTGACGAGATCCTGCTAGAGCTAACCTCAAGGTCCGGTTTCTTCCCAGCTCGTACGAGATCACCTTCTCGACATCGAAATGATGAAAATAAACCGGATCAAGGTTTTTACCGAACGGATCTAACGTAAGGCGGCTGGATGCGTACGTCACGCTCTGGGTAGCATCACCTCTAGAATTTTCTCCAGCTTCATCCAAGAACATCGACAGTCTTTAGCTTGAAGCGATAACTGTGGCGAAATGCCCTCTATGATTTAAATAAGCTGGAGCCTTTTATAACAGCTTGCTCCCATACTTGGTTGCTTTCCCCCTCAGACTGTTTTTGAAATACCTACATATTTTTTTTTCTCAGTTTTCTCTCCCTCTCTCTTTCCTTTTTTTTTTTTTTTTTTTTTTTACGCTTTACCAAACCACGTCTTTAAAATGCTGTTAAAGTAAAACGTTGCTACATTCTAAGTCACTACAAGATTTATTTATTTTTTTTTTTTTTAAAGATCAAGTACCTCAACAGATGAAAATGTGCAAGGTCTTTCCTCATCATCTTTACACACATTCTTTATAAATCTCAAAGGGGGAAAAAAAATAATAAGAAGAAGAAGCTTTAAGGGTTTAAGATGTAGTCTGTCTTAAATCTGGGGCAAAGACCTACAAAACGCCTGAATACAAGACCTACTCTCTACAGGGATTGTCCTACTGTCCTGGCTTCCGTCTCTTTTAGTGAACAACAGAGGATGTGTAACGGACATCGAATGAAAAAAATAAAATAAAAAATTCCCACTCAATCTCTCCATAGCAGCTCGTTCCTCCGTCTCCCTGGCTTTCCCAGAGCTCAGCGTCGTCTTCCTCCCCTCCCTCGTTTCTTGCCAGGCGTCCTGCCGCGCCCTCTGCTGGTCTTTTCTTCGGGGACACCACTCGGAATGTCGCCCTCCTCGTCGGGCTCTTCTGTAACCCCGTCTTCCTCCGTGTCTCTGGGCTGGGTGGGAGACCCAGAGGCAGGCTGCTGGTTAGGGGAAGGTGGTGCGCTGTTGCTGTTACTCTCTTTGCCGCTGGTGCCGATGTTTCCCTGGTCACTCGCAGCTCCAGAGGACGTTAATCTGCTGTTCCTGATGGCAGGGTCACTTAACGAGGAACCGCTAGGAGACTCGGCGTCCTTGGTTTCATGATCCACTGAGGTGCAAACTGATTCGGAGGCCTGTGCAGCTGAAGCTTCCTGAATCTTTAATGCCTTGTATCTCTGTTTAAAAAAAAGGTTTAACATGAAATTTAAAATCAAAGATATGAACAATCTCTTCTTTTTCCACTAATTTGGTTCCTGTGAATTCATATATCAAACATAGTCAAAGTATCCACTGTCTGAAGGAAATGTACGAGGGTGAGTACAGTGGAACCTTGGATTACGAGCATAATTCATTCTGGAAGTAACTCGTAAATCAAATCAAATTTTCCAATAAAAAATAATGGGAACTCAAATTATTCGTTCTACAGCCCCAAAAAATAAATGCAAACTGCAGTGCGACGCCTCATTTGTGATTTGCAAGAAAGATCATCAGCGTCCAGTGATTAGTTTTTTTCCCCTCTCGTGGTCGAGGGTGTACAAGTTGCCGAAACAACTCACAGAAGATGATAAACACAACCGTTTGGATTTCTGCTGACAGAATTTGGAGCGACACTGTAAGGAAGGTGAAAGTTTTTTAAAGAGAATCATTACTGGTGATGAGACACGGATTCATCACTACGAGCCTGAGTCCACAGAGTGAATGGAAACGTCCTCAATGGCTGACCGAGAAAAAATTCAAAAGTCGACTATCAGCAGGAAAAATGAATCGATGCTTACAGTTTTCTGGGATTCTCAAGGGACAGAAGTATTGAAACATTAACATGAAAAAGGTTCAACAATAACCAGTGCTCGTATTACAGTGAGATGTTAATCAAAGTCGACTGTCGACACTCTCCAAAAACTGTTTCGAGGTGTTAAAGCATCCTCCCTATTGTCCTGATTTCACTCTATCAGACTTCCACCCGTTTGTCCCCTGAAAGCAGCCCTACTAGGACAAAGATTCACTTCTGATTAAGTCATCAGTGTGGATAATTTTTGATTCACCTACATACATCTTTACATGTAAGGCACTTTCACATCTTGTGGCTTTTCCAGCTGTGATTTATGTTTAGTCCAACCGCCACTTTAGCTAGATAAGCATAAAGTGTAACCATGTTCTACATCTCATTAAAAGAGGCGTCAAATATCCTACATGCTACAGCTAAACCATATCTATTGGCACCTCTAGATGTAGTACTGCCCCATTTGAAAGAATTCTAGATCAGGGTTCTTCAACACCATTCCTGGAATGTCAGTGTCAAGCACAGTTTATAATTCACCAACACTAAAACACACCCACTGGACCTGGGAAATAACATATTAGTCAAATCACCAGGGTTTGAGCAGGAAAAAAATTTAATAAAAATATCACCAAACTGTGCTGGGCCTCCATAATTGAACTTGAATAACTGCATAGCGTCACTAGATACTGTAATAGTGATGATGTAATGTCTTTAACATACCTTTAGGTTCTCGAAGTGTTGGTGCGTCTTACAGTGAGAGCGTCGTGCTGATGCCTCATAGTGATAGAACTCATTACACAGCCGGCACAGGAACCCAGCCACAGGAATTACAAAGCTGGAACCTAGGAACCATAGATTTACATTAACACATACCTTTGGTCAAAAATAAATACTGACTTTCTAATATTAAATCTGATTCTGGTCAGGGTTCTTATCCATTACAGAAAGTTATAGGACAGATATTCAACACACTTTATGCTTAATAATAAACACTTAAATAAGTCTCCAGTGTCAACTTCGTACACGAAAATTAAGATTTCAAATTTAATGATACAAGATGTTTTGCTGTTTCTCAGCAATAAAATTCAACTGATTACTGAGTGCATGTACTTTGTTACTGTACTCAAGTACTTACATGTTACATGTTATATTACAGGAGGACTTATACTTCCCTGAAACGTACAGCAAATATCTGTACTTTCTACTTCACTACATTTCTGCATGGCGTTGCGTTACACAACTAAGCAGATCTGGTAGCAAGCGATAAAAACAGTATGTTCAGTCGGGCAGAGAGAGTGAAAGAGAGAATATTTACAGTCTGTTCCTTGCTTACGAACGAGTTCTGTTCCGGGAGCACGTTCCTAAGTCTGATTTGTTCTCAAGTCCGACAAAGTGATTCTTATACGCCTTTGACATGAATATACTGTACAATGTAAAGCATAACAATCTACTTGACTAAATCTCTGTCCCCTTTCTCCACACTGCCATCGTGTGGCCAAAAAAAATGTGACCGCACCTGAAAAAATGAAAAGATAAAATTTATTAAATTTTTTGCTTGTGTTGCAAACTAAGTTACTTGCAATCCAAGGTTTTACTAGTATGTCAAATGTAACTGTTGTCTCTGCGCCTTTAAATCATGAGGGGAATCCCAGATGCCATTTTGTCTCAGAGCCGTTTTCCCACTGTATTGCACTGTGAACTCTGATTTGTTGAGGATTTTCCAAAATTAGGATTATTGACCATCAGGACCACTTTACAGGACAGACATTTTCTAGTATCGAACTCCTGGACTGATTCAGTGAAACCGGTGAAGCCGACTCATTTCTGACACGTCTGTGCATCATTTAAAATCTGAAATAAGTGCTGAACAGACACAGCTAGTTTGTTTCTATTTAAACTAAAAACAGATTTTAGGAAATATTTAGACATTTATATTGCTAGGAATAACTATACATGCGCACGGCTCTGGCATGTTCCTTACCGTATACAGTGTCTGAGTCAAACTCTTCTTCCTCAGTCATGTCTTCCAATGTGACCTCCATCTCTACTGGGAGTCCTTCCTGCTATAAGCCAAATAAACAAAACTTACTCTCTATTCAAATCTTTATAAACATTAAATTCTGGCACAGGGGGGAGAGAAAAAAAAAAAAAAAAGTGTGGAGGGACACGATCACCGAATTTTCTCTACCTGTCCATTTTCTTCCTCCACCCTCTCTTCTTCATCACTGTCCATCCCTTCTTCATCAGCGCCCACTGTGTAAACCTCCAAACCCAATTCGTCCAGATTCCCTTTCCCGGTTTCTTTCAACACCTCCAAACAAACAAACAAACAAACAAACAAAAATTAAATCTCAGCCGATCAATAAAGATGATTTGACACAAGTTGTCTGCACTGAGACATAGAATGTCTACCTGCTCCATGCGCTGTTTGTGCTCGGTGGACTGCATGTGTTCAACAAACTCTCTAGATGTCCTGAACTGCTGCTTGCAGACAGTACAGCTGGGACTCGAGGAACGGCTACAAATCTGCCATGAATAAGAGGACGAAAGAAGAAAAAAAGAAATGCACTTCATCTCCACACGTACAGGTTGGAATTTCTTCCAGCGATCCTTTTTCTCTGCTAACCTCCATGTTCAGGTTAATCTGAAACTTATTATTTTTATACATATGACTTAAGGCTTTGCTCGGAGGTTTTACGTGACTGCTCAGAGATTCACCTTGTGCTCCCTGGTCTTACGATGATCCATGACATTAGTAGTGAAGTGGGTTTTGCAGGTGGGACACCACCTCTGCAGGCCTGGTCTTTTCTCCCTGTTGGATACAAAGCATTTACAACGTTTCTAATCAATCGTTTACATTTGATGCTGATTAAGACGTTGTTTATATGTCTGTGTGTCTAGCTCACCCGTCTTTTCGTGACCCCTGCAGAGTCTCCTGTACACGAGGCAGCAGCGTGACGAGGCAAGCGTTACTCATGTGCTGAATTTCCATCATCCTCTGCTGGTGGGCCAGTCCGTTCATATGGCTCTGGAAATTCTTCATGCACACACGCAAACAGAGATTAAACGGTACTGAAATAACTATAAAAGGAAGTGCATACTACAATGACAAAACTCTATTAAGAACATTTAAACACTCAGCATCTCATTTCTTATTTTGGGTTTAAAGCAGTCAACAGTGAGTATGATTAAAAAAAATAATAATAAAAAAAATTTAAAAAATAATAATCCAAAAGTCTTTATCATACGGTAACAAAAATAATTTAGCAGTCAATAATTCCAGATATATTTTCTGTAGGTATTCTGATAAATTGTGCTTAATAATTTTGGTTAAATTTAGGTAATGCAAATCAACATTTAAACATGAAACAGATTTTTTTTTTTTTTGTCCGTCCATGTGCCATCCGGCGACAGATACTCCACACCTTGGAGATCAGACATCCGTTATTTCTGTGGCAAGTACTTATGAGGTATTTTTCTTTTAAAAAATAAGCAGGAAGCCCTTACAACTCCTGCGAGTGTGTGTGTCCACAGGGGAGGCTTCAAACATCAAACTGTACATTTGGGTTTTCTAATGGGTCACGTAGAACCAAAGTTATCATTACTTTCAAAAACAAGTACATTTTTACTGCTACTGAAATACAGGAATGACATCACAAAAAATGTATGTTGGGGTCAAAGAAACAACCATAAACATTTTTTTTTTTAAACATGCAATGTGCCCGAATTCACTCTTTGTAGAAAACACTGTGAAAGAGTGTTTAGTTCTCAATGTTTTTACTAGTGATGTTATTATGGCACAGAAGCTCCGAAGCTTGTTTCAAGCAGGAGGGGGCGTGTCCAAATGAAGCTTCGAGTCATGTGACCAATAACAAACAAAGCCTCTAATGCTTATGTTATGATCTAGTTGCTACAAAAAATATGTCCACTAGATGGCAGTACAATGGGCCCTTGAATGAAGCTTCTTGAAATGAACCTTTTGGTGAAACTATTGTCCTGGAAGCCTCGACACCTTAATGAGCCATCTGGTCACTAACCATCACTAGTTTTTTAACTAACATCTTACTCTTCACATATGAGTAGAAGATGAGGAGAGTTTGTATGTTGGATCTCTGAAATGTAAAAGTAATAGAAAAAAAATAAATAAAAATGACCCAGAGTACATCATGAACTAATTTTCCTAAAAAATATAATTTAATAAAAAAAATAATAAAAAGGTGTATCAGGTAAGTGTGTTTTCATGTCTGGACACGCAGTACTTCTTAGTACTTCTGGTTAACATTAAACTTTGGAGTGCCGTATTACACCTGTGTCAATGGGAACATTAAGAACCATAACGTTGGTTTATTTTTAAAAGCCTTTCTGCTCATCCATATGAATTATAAACCCGTATTCAAGGACGTACTTGTTGGTTGTGGCAGGTGATGTTACAGATATAGCAGTAGAATTTGTTAGCCGTTTCTCCTCCTCCCCCTGTCGTCGTCGTCTTTTCTCTGGCTGGTTCGCTGCTCCCGGTTGCGTCATCTTTACTGTCAGCTACAGTCACTGAACCCGCAGGCTCCGACTGGCTTGAACTGTTCTGCTGATCTGAGTCCTTGAGTGAAGACTCTGGACCTTCCACCTGCTGTAAAAAGAAAAGTCACTTATAATGATTGTATTTATCAGAATCTCACAGAACTGCATTTACTTGTGGTGATCCCAACCTCGGCTGCCCGACTTTGCTCTAGTGCCTCGGCTGCCTCGGACCCGGCTACCGTCCCGTCTTCTTCTGGTATGCAGTCTGAAACAGACAAGTCAACAACAAAGCTGATACCACTTCATTAAGATCGCCATGCTAGTACTGGTTTGGACTGAGATCTAATGACTCGAGTACAGGGACCTCATTGTCATGTTCAAGTGACCACGTTGAGATGATTTTAGCTCTGTGACATCATGTGTTATCCTGTGGTCATATACTCGGGTAGGTTGTGGCATTTAAATTATGCGCAATTTGTACAAATTATGCTCAAAAGGGGTATAAAGTGTGGCAAGAAAACATCCCTCACGGAAATTACAAAACACGAACAAGTTATCAATTTAAACCAGTCTGAACATTGTACTCTGACCCTTGGCAACAACAAGGCATTTTCACCCGGGGAACTGCAATCACTCATTCTTTTTTTTTTTTTTTCTCTGACCATTCTCGGTTTAACTTCACTGGGTTGAAATTACCTTGGTCATGACTCAGGACCAGACCGACAGACCGACCGACAGACCGACCGACCGACCGACCGACCCCGAGTTACACTTACTGCCATGTTTTATAGCGTGGGGAGAAGCCAAAGATACAATATAGTTGTCATGTGCAGATTCCAACCTGTCTGCCAATTTTCATGAGTTTTTGAGCATGTTAAAAAAAAAAAAAAAAAAAAGCCCCTAATGGTGGGAAAAAAATTAATAATTATTAGGAAAACAAGTGGGTTCTGCACACCCTATAGTGCTTGGGCCCTAATTAACAAGGAAGAGTCACCAGCCGGTACCCATTCCAACAGCCCCACCCCTTCGCACACCTGCAGAAAGGGAGGCCGTCTACCTAGTGAGCTCTGGAGTAAGCGTAGCGCGAAAGATTTAGGCTCACGCCACGTCTTTTATTAATAGAAGATTTTACACAGACAAAAAAAATTAATCGTGTCTGGGTTTTCGGATACCTGCAGTATCAGGATCTTCAGCAGTGCGCTCATACTCGGTACTCGGGGAGGCTTCAGTCTCAAGCGCATCGTTCGGCCTGAGGACGGACACACACACACACAAAAAAAAAGGCTTAAAAATCATAATCAAAAACGTGCTTGATGCAAGTTATTCATAAATCCTAAATAAACTTCACCCTTCTGTTCTCTGCTTCTTCGCAGCTGGCTCATCAGGCTGCTGCGTGGATGACTGACTGTTCACGTCTGCCACGGCTGTGGTTTCATCTAGAGTACAAAAAAACCCAAAAAAAACATCAAGGTTTCTGTTTTCACACCAACACTAAGACGAGTAGAGTAGAGTGTGCAGTGTGGTTTAACGTGAACCTCGGCTGCTGCTTGCACCAGACTGGGTGTCGGTTCCGACTGCAGGTCGGTGTTCATTCTCTCTCTTCCTGTCCGGCTGCCGTGACTGGAAATCCTGCGTGTATACCATTAACCCAGTAACTAACAGCACTCTTATTTACAGCTGTCAGAACATGATCATTTAAAAAAAAAAAAAAAAAAAGCTTAATAATAACGAATGGCTTACATTGTTAAAATAGCGAGCATGTGGGTGGAAGTGTCGTGGAGGAAATCCCATATGAGGAGTCTTAATAGCAACTCCCAGTGGAACTGGACCCAAAATGGAGGATCTTGATCCGGTAGCAAAAAACTGCTGGAACTGCTGCCCGCCCATAGCGAAGCTACGCATGCCTCCTTATGAAAAAGGAAGAAAAATACAAAGCCTTAAATAAAAAAAATATATATTCCATAACATGCCTTTTTATTACTCAGAGATTATATACTCATGTCATCATCACACAGCCTGTTTCTTTCTCGTCATATGTTTTTTGCTTATTATAATTAAACACACAAAATGTTTAAATTCAAGGCATATTGAATACACACTGGTCATGCCTACTTCTACTTCTGAAATCCTACTTCTGAAATGTATTTTAACTCCGGAAACTTACCAGTTATCCTGCCTGCTCCTATTTAAAGAGTTACTTTGATCGTGTCACACTCACCATCTGAATTCTCCACATGCCCACTATGTAAAGAACACCGAGGGAGAGAGAGAGAGAGAGAGAGAGAGAGAGAGAGAGAGGGGGGGGGGAGGGTACTCGGCTTACCTTGCATCTGCTGCATCAGTAATGCGCCTTGGAGCATGGGATTAGGGGCGATGATGGTCTGAGTGGCGGAGCACAGGTTGACCATGCGGGCAGGAGGAGGCGCCGGAGCCGGGACAGCCATCGGTCTGTTAGAACGAAACACGCATTTGGTAGTGTTACGGCTGGATCTTAAACTGACTTAATTCAGGTACGTTAGCAATAAGTATGAACATGTAAAAGTGAACCTGGAAAATGGGATCATTAAAACCAACAAACAAGACTGGGACAATGTTCTGGAAAAGTGTCAATCCGAGTTTGAACTTTAGAGAAGGATCGAGTGCAATAATCTGAGAATCAACTAAGAGGCCACGGTTAACATCATGCTACCACTACCATGCTTCATTTCAGGGATGGTGTTCTCAGAGAAGTACAGGTAGTCCCCGACTTACAAACAATTTCTGTTCCAGGAGCACGTTCATAAGTATGATTTGTTGTGACGAAGGGAGTCTTTGACACGAATACACAATGTAAAGCATATCAATCCACTTGACTACATCTCCATCACCTTTCCCCATACTGCCAAAAAAACTTAACCAAGCCTAAGGAAATGAATCTCACACGTCAAATATAACAATGTTGTTTGTCTCTGCGCCTTTAAATCGCAAGGGGAATCCCAGACGCCATTTTGTCGCAGAGCTGTTTTCCACTGTATTGGACGGTGAACTCTGTTTTGTTGAGTATTTTATGAAATTAGAATTATTCACCATCAGGACAGCTTTACAGGACAGACATTTTCTATCATCGTGCTCCCGAACTGATGCATTAAAACTAGTGAGTCTCAATCCCCTCCCCCCGCTCCACTACACACAATATGCAAGACTTTAGACATTTTATACATTCATTTACACACCAAAAATATTGTATAAAATTGTAAACATTGGTATCTTGTAGGGATGTGCATGAGTACTCGATTAATCGATTGCTCGAACCCATCAGCGATGATCGAGCATGAAACTGACGATCGATTGGCTCTAAAAATGCATTTTTTTCAATTAAACTACTTTCATTCTTTCTGAT
>JAQMYJ010000017.1:3268737-3280310 GCA_030014305.1 Clarias laeviceps
AACAAAGAAATTTGCAAGTGACCCCAAACTTTTGAACGGTAGTGTATATATATATATATATATATATATATATATAGATAGATATAGATAGATAGATATATATTCATCAACTGATACGGATCAAATTAATTAAATTATATAAAAAATAACAATTATACTGAAAAGTTATTTAATAAAATTTTTGTTTTTTTGTTTTTGTGTTTAGAATCTCACTGTTAGGGATTAACTGTAATCCACTTCTGCGTTCAAAACCCTAACTCATAAAGAATCGTTAAAACAGCGACATCTAGCGACAACAGACCGTCAAAGTCGAGTGTTGACGATGCAGAGTTGGGATGCCAGATTGGATTAAATACCATACTTAGTTCTTTTAGCTAAGAAGTAACTGCAGCTTTTCTGAAGAGGTTAGAAAAATATTTTGAGTTCATTATTTGCTTTGTTAAAAAAATAAATTGTGCAGAAAATAATGAGTAATTATAACTGCTGCTATAAATAAGTAGCCTATAATTTATGTATATTAGATTATGGTCACTTACTTAACTAATTTAACTCATAACATTTTTATTTAAAGCTTCAAAGTAAATGTTATAAAGCTAAAAAGTCCCCCTTTTTTAAATCATCCAGCCTATAATTCAAACTGCATCTATAGAATTGGCTTAATTTAACATCAGATGGTCCAGTGTTGGATTGGCACCCTGTCCAGGTTGTACCTTGTCTCGTGCCCTAAGCCTCCTGGAATAGGCTCCAGGTCCCCGCGACCCTGAATACAGGATAAAGTGGTATAGAAGATGAAATAACATCAAGTTAATAGATCCGTCAATGCATTGATGAAAAAAACTCTATGAGCACACACACACACACACACATGTCAAAACAACTATTAATTTACACATGGCTTATCTGAATGTATCTTCCAGTGACAATTCACAAACAATTCACACAAAATGCATCTTTATTCATTATATAGCATTTTACACCACTGTAAAGTGTTCAGTGCATTTCCGGCTCAATTCTTGCCTGCCATGTGGACGTTTCAATTCCCACCTGATGCCCATGACTGGATGCATACCACTTTATCTTGTATACACAGTCACAGGGGGCCTGGAGCCTATCCCAAGAGATTTAGGCATGAGGCAGGGTACACCCTGGACGGGGCGACAAGCCATCGCAGGGCACACACACACACACACACACACATATACACTCATACACACTACAGGCAATTTGGCAACACTTGTACCTGGAGAAAACCCACCAAGCATGGGAAGAACTTGCTAACTCCATGAACACAGATCTGAGGCAGGAAATTGATCCAGAGGCTGGAGGTTCGAGGCCACCGTTCTAACCACACTTAGCCGTCGTCCATGTGCATTTCATCACTCACACTCTCGTGGAGGGTCGCAGGGGGGCCTGGAGCCTATCCTGGGAGACTTACTGTAGGGCCCGTGGCTGGGTAAACACCTACTCACACGCTCATTCACACACTACGGGCAACTTGGGAACGCCATTTAGCATAATCTACATGTCTTTGGACTGTCGGAGGAAACCCGGAGGAAACCCACCATGCACGGGGAGAACATGCACACAGACACCAAGGCCCGGAATCGAACCCTGACCCTGGTGGTGCAAGGCGACTAAAGGTGGGTTACATGAGATTAGATTGTATCCAATCTGGCAACCCGGTCTGTTTGGCAGTAAAGCGGAGATCTCGTCGCCTGGCAGATTGCGGAGGAAGGAGGATGAGTCTGCATCACATCCCATCACATAACACAACATCAGAAGTGTCGATCTAGACCCCCGCGTCAGTGTTACAGACGATCCAACATCTGTTTAGGTGATTTTGCTCGGATCAGTCAGCCAGGATGGGGAACCGGGGAATGGAGGATCTGATCCCGCTGGTGAATCGGATGCAGGACGCGTTTGCAGCCATCGGACAGAATGCGAACCTGGACCTGCCGCAGATCGCAGTGGTGGGGGGGCAGAGCGCCGGGAAGAGCTCCGTGCTGGAGAACTTCGTCGGCAAGTAAGTGATGTGTTTTTCGCTCTGTGATGTCAGTGATGTCATCCAGGTGCAGTTTTGCCCTCCGCCAAAGTCATGCATTACTCTGGGCAACATCATCATCATCATCATGATGTCATGATGAAGAATCCAAGCTCACCAAATAGACCGGTTCATCCGCAGCACAAACAGATATCTGCTTTATATAATAATAATAATAATAATAATAATAATAATAATCATAATAATAATCATAAAAACATGGAACCAATAAATTCATTAACACATAAATCCATCAATCAATCAATTAATTAATTAATAATGCTTGAGGCTTAAGTCACATCTATTAACTCATCCAGTAAATTCACCAAAACCGCTCTATTAAAGATGAAAATTAACACACACACACACACACACACACACACACACACAAGAGCAGGTTTCCCCACACACACTGCTGCAGTGGCACTTCCGTGTCCTCCTGAATCAATTCCAGCTGCACAATTGATCTCATCTGCAATACAAACACAACATGCAAAAAAACAAACCAAAAAAAAAATGTTCAAGTATTTTTATTGTTGTCGAAGGAAACAAATATACGTTATCTAGACTAGAAATTATCCTGTTCTGTTGGATATTTTTTTGGACCCCTACAGGGTCGAGGGTTCGATTCCCTTCTCGGGATTGTGTGAGAGTGGAGTGTATTGGTGTTCCCAAATTGCCTGTTGTGTGTGTGTGTGTGTGTGCCCTGCGATGGATTGCCACCCCATCCTGGGTGTACCCTGCCTCGTGACCTACAGTAAGCCTCCCCCTGTACACCGAATAAAGTGGTATAGACGATGAGAGAGTGAGTGAGTGGAGTGTCTTTATTTTTTTGCTTTATCAAAGATACGTACAAACAGTCATCTGTGCCGTTGTTTACTTACACAACATTGGCAAACATTTTTCATCGATGAAATCAGTGAGAAATAATCGCATGACAGTTTGCACACGGTTCCAGATAACAGCCTGGACACTATTCGGTCAGATAAACCCAGGTGAAGATAATTAACCAAGCTGTGTTTCTGCACTCGCTCTAAGAGGAAGTGGAGAGCGTGCTGTGTCATGACCTTGGATGAGTTAGTGAGATTTGGGCTTTTTAATATCAAGTTTATGATTCAGCATACGGTCATGTAGAATTAATGCTGTAGGGAGGTGGCATACAGTAGACCAAGCAAATTTGTTTGTGAGAATTTTTGTGAAAATTTTTAATAAGTGGGATTTTAATAAAGTGGATTCAAATGAGTAATTTTCTCTAGAAGTGATTTGTCAGTCAGAACCGGGTGTAACGTCAACACAAAGTCACATTCACACAAAATTCACTGCTGATGTCTGAAATAATCGAATTCAACATCATAATCGATGAACCACAATTATTGCCTATAAAAACACTTCCTTATTGATTTTTTCCTTGTCAAATGAATAAAAATAAAAATGATGAATAACTGGAGCTTCCTGTTTCTAATGCAAGCTATAGAATGAAAAAAGAAATCATAAATAATTATGCATAATTACTGTGCAACTTTTCCAAAGCAGAATGTGTCTAATTATAGTATTTTTTCGTGGAAGAGCCACAAATAGTTGCATTGTACACAAATAACATCCCTCCCAGTGTTTCCCAGGCACACAGTAATTTTTGTCTGAATATAACATGAGTTACATTGAGTACTGAGTTATATTGAGATTGAGTACAACATCTGAATATATTATTATTTTATAATAATATATTAGAATATATTTTTATTTTGGTTAGATTTGTCTACATCACTGTTGTCGTCATGTGTGTGCTTTTTTTATACTGCAGTATAATCAAATATCGACATAATGATACGTGATATAAGAACTTACATAAGCCCATAGTCATGTGTTAGGGTGAACTAACTCCCAAAGCTTTATAGATATTTCCCAATATGATAGATGTTAATGCTACAAATTGTTGAAAGCATGTTTATTTCAGGGCACTTTAAAGACCGATACAGGCCACTTATTGTATATATACACTAATAACAGCTGGCAGGACACAATGACCAGATATGAGATATGATCATACCAGGAAATGTAGCTTTAATATCATGCAGGACGCATTAAGGCACTTAGCCGATGGAGAACATGTTATTGGCTGATTGTTTATCAATTAACTGTGTTGTGCAATGGATTTGATTCTGCATAAGCGTGATGAGGCAGTGCGGTCAGAGAACGAAGTGGTCTGGAAATGAGGATGAAGACATCATAAATATGAAAACTAAGATAAAACAAAAACTGCAGTAAATGACACATTGCTTTCTTACTGTAGATTTCACAGAATTCGAAATGACACCAGTTCAAAAGTTTCTGGAAACTATACAACTGTTCTTTCTAACTTGCATCCTCAGTCTTTTATATTTTCGTGGATCTTGTAATAAGAAATTGTAATAAAATTATATAAGACATAGTTTGAAGGAAAACTTTTGCTTACAACTATGTTTAACATTGCATAACTAATAGAGATACGCAATGGTGAAATACAATCATAAAGGAACCAATGAACATAAAAGGGTTACTGAAGTTAAACAGGAAGCTGTGACCATATATGGAAACTGGAAGGTTTTTAAAGATTAGCAGACATCCAGTACTGTATAGTTACTGTTCATACATTAACTATTTGCTTTCTGAGAAAATCTAAAAAACTATTTCATTAGAGGTTCTGGCCATTAAAGTCGTGGTCAGTTTCCTTCTGAAAGGTTCCTGATGCAGGACTTCATGTGGTTAAAATGGGATTGAGTAATGCAGTGGGGTTAATGCACGAGGATCTGCTGAGCTCTAGCAAGTTCAACATGCTTTATTCTGAGTTACTGAGACGAATGAGTTTTCATTTTCATCCTGTCCTGACTCTGTTTCTGTATTATAGGGGCAGCCGTCCCATCTCTGCTTTATTTTCTTTCTCTAAGAGCGGGCTTGTCATGCTCTAATTTGCATGTACGGATCTGGGTCATGCTCTCATTGGGTGGTTTGTGGAAGAAGATGACAAGCCCCATCGATCACCTTAAAATCTATTGATATTTATCCCTCCCTTCATTGTTTTTTTTCTCTGTCTTTCTTTTAAGAGACAAGAATAATTAAAGAGTTAATGAAGTGAAAAATCATGTTTCATTCCCTTGCATAAATTAGCAAAATTTGTTCTGCACGTTTACTCAGGGAAGAACAGATTTGCATAAAAAAAATGCAATTTTTGGACATTTTAGAAATAAGCACAATGACATACTGTACAGCCAGTGGAGGTAAAATTACTTCATTAGCAAATGACTTTGGTCAATTAGAATTCTGAACCTGGTACAAATATGCTGTGATTATGTTGAATAAACACTGATAGTTGAGAATGTGGATGATTTCCTGTCTTCTGCAGCAGAGATTCTGATCAATCCAGACGAAAATGTTTGATATGCAACACCAGGTGTGAGTTTTCACACTCACCTTCACACTTTCAATACATTAATGTTGCTCATACAGATAAAAATGTGTTGCTAGAAAGCACCAAAATGTTGTGGTAACGTTTTAACACTTCTCATGTTGCATAAGACTTTTCGAGAAAATGTTGCTCAAATGAATGAAAATGAGCTCATAGATAGTCTGTGATTGGCTGGTGTCACTGTGATTGGCACATGAGAAGGCCTACGCTTTCCATCCCTCACAAACCAGGCAGCTGTAGGCCATATTATTCAAATGGATATGGCATCAATGGGATTTACCTTCGAGTGACCAGACTTGTGTAAGTTCATCCCTGAGAACAGCCTTAGGGTCAAACAAACAAGACATAATTATAAGTAAAAAAAAAAAAAAATCCTATTTAAATTGGGTGAACTAACAATCACTTTCATTTGTGTAGTTTGTGGTCACACTTATATCAAGTGCTGCTTTTAATCTTCCAGTCAATTAGGCCACAAGAAAGACAAGCTTTGAGGTCAAAGTGCAGGTGAAATCTGCAATTTATATTTTTTTAAATTCCATAATATTTTATTGAAACAGAGAAATTAATGTTGTATATACTGTACATTTGGAGAAGTTATTATTATTATTATTATTGTTATTTGTGGTTTCAAGCACTGGATTTTGGTCCTTCTTCTGGGTACAGGAACATCCAACTCAAAGACTTGAGCCCTGGCATAGTGCATTTATTCATATTTGTATATATTTTATTGAAAGAAAGATCTAAACATATAAACATCCAAAATGGCAAAATGTGTAACGAATTGTAAGATTTCAAGACATAAGATGGATTTGTATATTTCAACAACCAACTTCATAGAAGATTTTTAAGAAACAGTTGATTGCTAATCTGGTTTCAGCACCAAGGACAGTTCCCAGGCAACAGCCAAAAACCACAACGTTCTACTTTCGAGTTGCTGATCTGGGTCATGCCATAACAAGGGTACCAAAAAAAGAAGCTGAAACAGAAAGAAAGGCATTCGCAGATATCTTTATATGATTTTTTTTTTCAAACAAGGACAATACAGTCAGAAACCTGATGTATACACTGATTGGCCAAAAGTTTGTGGATTGTCTGAAACACACTATTAAATGTCTTTGGATGTTTTGTAAAACATGGTGTGTTCAAGTCAGAGTAGAAGAACTCAAGTGTACTGCACAGACCTCTGACTGGATTCAACCCCATTGTGAGATGAACTGGAACATCTCACTGAACTACTAATGACTGTCATATACGTATCATGTCATATGAAAGTGCGTTGTACTGTGTGTGTCACAATCATGCACCAATCACACTTTTTTTTTTAATTGAAGGTACAAATCTTGTGTCCTGTCTGATGCATTATACTAATTTGACACTGATCAATAAGAAGTCATTTACTGAGATATTTTTTATGTAAAAGTTATACATCAGCAGAGACCAGATGTGCTCCATGTTTATGAACAAAATCTCTCTAACACTGCTGACATTCAGGAGATGTGATGAAATTCTGATCCAATATCAAAAACAACCAAGTATTACAGTATTAGTATTTTATCAGCACACATTATGTAGTGCATTCATTAAAACTTCTCTTTTTCATAAAGAGCTGATTATTTTTGGACATTTCACGTCAGGGTTGGTGTATGTTAAGAAATGCTGTTTTTAAAACAAATAGCTCAAGAATTTTAAAGAAGATAAAGTTAGAGAGAAACACAGAACCTTCCTAAGCCTCTGTGTCACCACTGAACAGGATTATTTTTAATCCGCAGTGACCAGCAACAGGTTCAGTCTCAGATGCGTTAATCTTTCTACACACCAACTGTTTCTCAACCGGATAGACGTTATTGTCTTGTACTGTCATTTACATAAATCACAGTTTATTTCCTGGTTAGAAGGTGTTCTAATTTCTTAGAACATTTTATTTTCTACACTACTGTAGAGACAGGTTTATGTGTAGTACTGTGCAAAAGTCTTGAGCCACCTTTAAAAAAAAAATTTCATATTTTTTTTCATCATTCAAGCATAAAAAGCATCTAATTTAAGGCACAAACCAGTGAGAAACAGATGCAGATGCTGACAGATGATCAGGCCGATGATTAGTGTACTGGTGATGCTGAATGCTGAGGGGTTGGAACAGACGAGAGGGGAAATGAGGTCGTTACTGAGGTTATACCTGTTTGAAATTGTATCATTAGGCAGTTTGCAGCCTGTTGCAGTGAAACATTTGTTTCCAATACTTTCATTTAATCTACATCATTCATTTAAGTTAATATGAAAAAGACGAGTGGTGGCTCAAGACCTTTGCACAGTACTGTATGTATTAACAATTTAAAGAGTCTTATAGGTGCAATTCTTATAATCGACAATTTAAAAATAAGTGTTGTTACATAACAAGGACAAATGTGTGATATTGTGAAACGCTTTGGAAGGAGTCTCCAGTGTTAGGGAACTAACTTGATCTCTTGACATAAAAAAAACGTTAAATGTGTCTTTTAACAGATTACACTTATGACATGTCGTTATGTAATAAATGATTACAGTATGAGAGGAATAACACACTCCAGGGTGTGCTTTTATAACGACTTACTTGCATTAATACAGTGTGTTTAGTGCATATTATCACAGTTTTTATTGATTCTGTGTGTGTTATCGGTCAACTAAGGTTGTGGAAAACGTTCCTGAGCGATGTTTGTTATTCCAACAAAAGGTGCACGGCTGATTTACGTGGAGTGTTTGTGAAATAACAGACGCTACGTGTTAACTGGTTCAACCTGAGCAATAAGACGTGAGGGATTTATTTCTAATTTTCCTTAATATTTGATATGAATATGGCACAACAGAAGGAAAAAAACCCCCAAAGAAACAGCATATCGTATATCATAATGCTTTGGAATGATATACAAAGCGTTATGATAAATTTTCTTTCCTTTGCCATCTGTTCTTTTATTTCTCCTTTTAACTTCTCCTCTTTCACGTTGTCTTTATATACTGAGAAAATAACTATAGAATATAGTTATTATGATAACTTTATGTTTATGTACACTTAACATTTATCGTTAAAATATCACGGTATATTTCTTTTCCCCGTTATATCACACACTCTTAACATGCAGAGCAATTCTTCCCTCCTTCATCTCTCTCTCTCTCTCTGTCTCTCTCTCTTTCTCTGTCCCCTGCAGTGTAATGCTTGCTGGTATGTGTGTGTGTGTTCTCTGTGCTTGCTGGATGGCTGCCATGTGACAGTAGGAGGAGAGAAAATGAGGCTTGAAAAAGAGAGAGAGAGAGAGAGAGAGAGAGAGAGCAGGATAGGGAAGCAGAGTTACAGGGAAAGAAAGATGGCTGGATGAAGAGAAGGAGGAGGGGAATAGGGCACGGTGAGATTAGGGAGAGGAGGCGGGGCAGCAATCTGTCTGTCTCCATCGTTGCTGATTTGAGCTGAGCCTGCACTGATGGGGGAGGGGAAAGTGGAGTGAGAGAGAGACACAGAGAGAGAGAGAGAGAGAGAGAGAGAGAGAGAGATGCATCCATTATTTTCCATCCTGCATTTACCCCATGCAGGAAGCTTTTGTGCTGTTGTTGATTTACCGGTTTGCTGTTTGACTTCAGAGGGTTGGACGTCCCTAAAGGATCGGGATTGCACTATGTTTTTGTGTTTATGCTTCTGTTGTGTCTTTTGAAATCGTCATGCACTAATTAATCAGGAACAAACACGTTTCCTAGCAACGGAACACAAACAAAAACGTGGGTTAGGGTTAACCTTGAGCTGTCATCATTCTAAATATACAGTATGTGTTTGTTTATGTAATACAAGATACCTTAAGTCTGGTATTCATCTGAATGCCCGTGTGCTATAGAAAACATACAACATACTCTCGGCCAAAACACAGTATTTTAGCAGATTTATACATTTTTTTCATACATATGATACAGAAAATGTTTGTGCCAAAGAAGCTACTTCTGAAGTTTATGCATCATGGAAATTTCAAGTTGCTGACTTCAGCCGCTTTGTAGAGATGATTTTATACGTGCCGCAAAAATGGCCATTTTTTTAGCGTCTCGCTTAAACAATAATCATTTAAAATGCAAATTATTAAAATTTCTTTATGAGTATTGATACTAAAATTGGTGTAAGCTTCTAGAAGCATATGACCTGTAACAAGTGTTGCTTAAATTAAAGCATTCCGTGCAAAATGAAGGATTTTCCCCCCTAAAAATCTGTAGTGTCCGTAACCATGTCAAATTCATGTTGCAATATCTTAACAATTTTGCATTTTAGAATAATATTCTTTCTTTCAGGTTGATGTACAGTAATCAAAAAAAAATAATAATTCACCTGAATGACAGTTAAGATCATTAATAGATTTGAATTTTAAAAAAAAGTTATGGACACTAGAGACATAAAAGATGAAAATAAAATCTTTTTATCTGCTAATAATATGAATGTGTATACATATTTACAAAAAATGAAGTATGGATCGGTAGATAAGAAGCATTAAGTATTATGAAAAATGGTGTTCGTTTTTTCACCTAGGTGAGACACTCTTTAGCATCAATACCGTGTTTTGTTGTAAAATTAAATGAAAACAGGCATTTGTTATAATAATTGTTGTAATACTGTGTACATTTCATGTGTGTTGTTTGATTTGAAACCTCATAACAGCGCCTACAGGGTCAGGGGTTCGAATCTCATCCATGTTCTGTGTGTGTGTGGAGTTTGCATGTTCTCCTCGTGCTTGGTGGGTTTTCTCCGGGTTCTCCGGTTTCCTCCCGCAGTCCAAAGACATGCAGTAGAGTAGAACACATGATGTTTCCAAGTTGCTCAGAATGTGTGATTGGGGTTGTGTGGTTGTGCCCTGTGATGGCATGGCACCCCATCCAGGATCTACCCAGCCTTGTACCCTGAGGTCCCTGGGGTATAATGTATATATAGTGGTTTATCTGTAAAAGATTCATGCTTTAGGCATTGATTTTTCAGGTTTCTCTGCTTATTTCTCATAGCACATGAACAGGAGTGTTGGAAGATTCTCCAGTGTCCATGCAGTGGCTCCTGTGACTCTGCGCTCGGTCTTCAGTCCAGCCCTGAGTTACAAGCTGAGCCGCATCAGTGTGATTGAGTCCGTGTGATCCGCCGCTGGCTATCACCCATATGGTCGCTCCATATGGCCCCGTATCCGGAGGCGGGGTTGCCTTCATGGGAACCTGTAGTTGCTGCCATCTGTCTTGAGCATGGTGTCAGTCATGGAGGAGTCCAGCATGGTCACACCAAGCTCACGCTCTGCCCGGTGGCGATTAATGATTTAGTTGGCATTGCTGCAACTAAATATACAGTATATTGTGTATATAAATAGCTGGAGAGATTTGTTTTCGGCTTTCCTGTTAAAGACAGTGGTTTCTGTGCTAATTATCTGATTAGATAATTGTGTAATTGCACAGGTGTGTATTTGGTGGGTCTTACTGAATATGTGATTTTTCTGCTTTCAAACAGTTTTTTTTTACCCCTCATCATCAAACCCCACAAAGCCTCAGTGGCACTTCAGCACCTCACCATTCTGTTCTTATATAAAATAAAGTCTTAGTAGCCTGATTGTGTTATGATTAACCAGAAACATCCACGACAGCGCTGAAATTGCACTGATGTTAAAATAGTATGACCCTTGGATGCCCCTGTTTAAGTGTATCTAGGTCACAGCATTTAACCTTTCAAGCCAACAAAAAATTAAGGGTGTCATTTGTATGGCTCAAGATCAAAGACGGTGGATAAAAATTAATCTGATATACCATAAAAAAAAACCCATAGAGGGCACAAACTATATATATTTTTTTCTACTAAATTACACAAATTTAATAATTTATTTTATCAATACTGCATTTTGATCGTATTTTAATCCTGTTGCTTAACCTTAACCTAGACATATACAGATTATAATTTTGCAGCTCACATGGATTATGTTTCCAAAATGGCAGCATTGAGTTTTGAATTCATCATGGTGGACAATCAGGCCTTTTAACCCTCGATCATCCAATTTGCCCAAAAATTTGAATTCAGAATAATTAGAAGAGATGCTCTATAAATATATGCAACATTTTTGT